>CABHPP010139335.1:0-32348 GCA_902168425.1 Peromyscus attwateri | reverse complement strand
TGCAAGACAGGGTCACCTGCCATTCACTGCAAGACAGGGTCACCTGCAAGGACTCTGAGGCCAAGGCCAGGAGCGCCAGTTACTAATGGAAGGCTCAGAGCCTCTCCCCGCTTCCTAGGGTGCTGTGAGGCCTTTAAAATTCGAAGCAGGATAGGTCCACTAAAAAAGACAGCCTACAGGCTTGTCAAGATGCCCAGGAAGAGAGAGTCCAGCTGTGGAAGCCCAGGTGTGTCGTTGCAGATGGCGGTGAAACTGTGCTGCCGTGGAAGGAAGAACGTTGGCTATATGGCAGACATTGCAGGCTGGCCGGAGACTCTGGCCTTGGTGAAAAATGAAGCCAAGGGGGAGGCACTTAGAGAATGATGAGAAGCCCTCAACAGGGAGGTTGGTGCATGTCATAGGGAAGGAGATTCAAAGGCAATCTCGAAGAAAATCCAGTGATTTTTTTTTTTTTTTTGACAAGGTCTCTAGTCCAGGCTGGCCGCAAATGCACTATGTAGCTGAGGCTGACCTGGAACTCCTGATCTTCTAGCCTCTACCCTCCCAAGTGCGGAGTTTTATTCGTGCTGGGGATAAACCAGGTTTATGCGGTGCTGGAGACCGAACGCAAGGCTTTGTGTATGCTAGGCAAACACGTTGCCAACTTCGTTATATCCCTAGCCCCCCAATAATTTTGCCCAGGTGCATTTAAAGTCTGTATCTAGAACTGTCTAGAAACGTCAATGGACAGATACTGAGGGGAGGCCCTCTGTCCGGGTGGTAGCTTCGGGATGCACTTCCCATCAGTGTCTAGACAGTCCCCGTACTCACTTCCAATCCCGCCACAGCTCCATGCAGAAACCCTCAAAACTAGCAGCTCTCATGGTCGTCAGGAGGAGGAGAACCAAGGGGCTCCCCTCTTGCAAAAGAACTCCTAAACTCCAATGGAAATAAGACACTGCTTGCTTCCTTTGGGCATCAGAGAACTAAAAGCCACAAGGGGCATGTGCAATAGTGAGAACCCCAACTTCCCAAAGCCCCTGAGCCGAGAGACCAGGAAGCACACTCCACGCTGATATCTTAAGGCTTCTCACTCCCCAGCTGACATTTCTAGAAAAGACATCCTCAGCTTGGCTGCCAGGAGCAAAGCCGTGCGCACAGCTTTCTGGATCTGTGCCTGCCACTGGCGTTCAGGGTTTGTTCAGCTCAAAGCCATCACTCTTTGTAGACTGCTGCTACCTTTCTGGCTCTGGGAAGCACAGGCACTGGGAACAAGTGTCAGCCAATTCAAGGTGCTTCAGGGCTGGGCCAGTAGATTGTTTCACCGGTCGGGCTGTGTGACTGAAAGCAGGGTGACACAGGATTGGCAATGGGACAAATGAGCCGCATGTGACCCGGCCAGAAGGTCACTGAAGGTCACTTATCCCACCCACAAGCTTGCACAGACCTTGTGCAGCCCATGCTTCAGATTCCTCAACATGCTCCTTCTACCATGAGAGCTGAGTGCCTCTGATGAGATCTCCCATCCCGGTAGCAGTAGCCTTTCATCCTGGGCAGATGGAGAGCCCGAGCCGACTCCTGCTGCCCAAGTCATCACCATGCTGCACACAGGTGGCTTTTTGAAACTTCAGCCTACAGTGACAATACCTTGTAGAGCAGGCCTCTGGACCAGATTTTACATCTGCAGATGTAATCATTTGCAGATCGAAAGCATTTGGGCCAGAACTGCATCTGAACTCAAGACGGCTAGATTTCTTTTCCTGTGCTTATTCCCTGAACAATGCGGTGGGGGTTAACACTGCAGCCACATTCGCTAGGTGTCCTGACTCATCTAAACAAGGCTTCTGCACACACAGAATGTGCACTGTTTATACATTGTTTCATGCAAGGGACTTGAGAATCTTCGGACGTCAGTGTGTGCGGGGGGTGGGGGGGTGGGGGGGCCCTGTAGTCAGTCCCTATGGATACCCAGGGGTGAGAGTACACTGTACCTGCATGCTCACATGCACACAACAGGCACACATGCACACACGTGAATACACACACACACACACACACACACACACACACACATGTGCATACAGGCAAAAGGCTTTAAGAGACAATACTTTTACCTTTGCATGTATGATATCTCTGGTGTTTCTCTTGGGTGTGCATATGTGTTTGTAGATGTACATTCATGTGTGTATAGGTTCATGTGTGTGTGAGTGGGTGCAAGTGGAGGTCTGAGGACAACCTTGAGTGCTATTCCTCAGGCACTGTCCACCTTGCTTTCCGAGACAGTCTCTCACTGGCCTGGAGTTCACCAGTAGACTAGCCTGGATGGCCAGGGAGCCCCAGGATCCTCGTATCTCTGCCTCCCCAGATGACACACATACGCCATCACCCCTGGCTTTTTAAAACTGTGGGTCCAATCTCCTCTACTCCTCAAGACCTCAAGGACCACCATCTGGGAAATGGGTTGATCATGACTAGGAGCCCTAACCCTGTGCCACTGCCTGGTAAATAATACACCCTCAGCAAGCATCAACTATACCAGCATTGTTAAACTGAACTGAAGCAGGCAGGCAGTTCATCTGCCAGGCACGGAAATCACCCAGTGGGGAGCATGGCTAGGGTTGGTGCTGAAGCTGATCTCGTCACCGTCAGTTGCCCTCACAGAGATCACCAAGACACGTCCTCACAGGAGCTCCCCTTCCCCCCTCTTACATGAAACTGGAACTAAAATGAACCTTCGTGAGAGGGGAACGTGGGGAACCACAAGATACGGCTGAGAGCAATACTTGCTAATCTGACCATACGCACGTCCTACAGAGACAATAGTCGCACACCAGGAGCCTCCAGCCATCCACGCAGCCATTTTCGGGCTTGGTTTACACAGCTCCATCACTCGTCCTCTCTGTCTGGGTGCAGATTCACCCACTCTCTGGATGCCACTAGGACGGACCTTCATGACTTGTAAAGCCAACGTCAACCACACACACTACATCCGGCTGGCCCTGTGCCGTCCTAGCCCTGCAGCCCGTCAGTGAATGCTGCCTTCCACCTGTAGCCTGTAAGCCTCACCCCACCCCACACCGCTAAGTCCTGTCCTCTCACCCTTCACTGGATGGAAGAGGCACAAATATTTACAGGCCACACGAGCAGCTCTGAGATGAGTGAGCCCTCCTTCTCTGGGCTGGGCGATGCTCTGTGTGGCACAAGAGCGTGGGGGTCTCAGGAGGGTGGACACTGGGGTAAAGACAAACTGTGAGCCACAAAAGTCATGAGACAGATTTGGCCCAGGCTATCTGAGAACACAGTGTGTGTCCGGACAAGGTGGTCACGTGGGAAGAGGCGCTTGACAGCCTGGAAGCTGTAAAAACAAAGCTACACAGAAGCACAAGAGAGACGTGTGGACAACACACAGCAGCCTGTGAGTCCCTTGGGGTCCCCAAAAGAGCTTCGAGCTCTCCTTAGAGTAGCTGGGTCCTGGAGAATTGCAGCCGGGCTGCACTACGTCCCTTCCTTCCTCCCTTCTCTCTCTGTCAGCCATCCATCTGGTTTGGCCACCGCCCAGGGCAACTCACAGTGCTCAAGAAAGAGTCAACCACGTAGCGAACCCAGAACCTCCATCGCAGCGAACCCAGAACCTCCATCGCAGCCATCCATCACAGACAGCTCGCTGCCACTTTCGTCTACTGGGTACCTCTGAGGCACCAGGGGTTGCGAGGACTGTGTCGTCAAGACAGGCAAGTCTCCCGCAGGGACCACAGCCCAGTGTAGGAGGCGGCTTCTAACACCAGGGCTGCTTCTGTATTCTGGAAAAACAGTGGGGGTGTGCTTGTACCTCCATAACAAAGAAAGAGGGGGCACCACCCTACTACCAGTCTGGTTCAGCCTGCAGCTGAGGGAGTGAGGGACAGGAACCAAACATCTGGGAAGAGGGATCAACGGGTTGTCTGAGCAAAACGATGGGCTGGAATCTAGGCTCCTGAGGGCGGGCAGAGCAGGGAACCAATCACATGGGGCAATTTGAGGAGGTTCCCCTGACCCCTCACCCCCACCCCCCAGCAGCTCACCAGTTTCTGAAATGTCGCACTTTGAATTCTCAAGGATTCCCAAAACCCCACGGTAAGTTGCCAGAAGGCCAGCCTTGAACTCCAGCATCCAGTACTTCCCATCAGCTCAGTGTTCCCTCCCACAGTTCCCAACCTGAGCTATGTGTGAGCATCTCCTGTGAACAGCACAGGGCAGGAACGTGGTCTTTTCATGTCCAAGTCTTTGGGGACAAACACGTAATTAGCACATGAAAAAGAAGCCCCGTCATCACTACACCTTTGCTCAAGCTCAACCTCCCCTCAATCACCTCATAAGCTCAGCCATGATTTGGTATAGGGACCCTAGCCCAGAGCCAGGCGACTCCCTCTCCCCACACTGAATGCTGTGGGGACCCCAACATGTCTGCTAAAGAGCTACATCCTAGGGAGGCATCAGTGCTGTCTCTGTCTTAAAAGTCTTTTCTTCCCCTCCGTACCTCTGTGGATTCCTGACATCAGCTCAGTGAGCTGGGAGCAGGACTGGATCTCACATGCATGTGAGCGAATAAGAAAGAGCTGTCTGGAAAGTGGGGGAGCAGGATGGGCAGGCTTGTCAGGGTGCAGCCTGCACAGCAGCTGCTGGCCCTGCAACTAACTAGAAGGTCTTCTTGGTTTCCTGTTCTACATTTCCCATCCTGAAATTCTCAACCATGTCTATCAAGGGGCTCCAAGTTTTCATTCAGTGCTGGGCCTGGAAAATTATGTGGCAAGCCCTGAGAGGCTCTTGAGGAAGTGGGGGAACCCAAATGTATACAGCCCGGCTTCAGGGTGATCCCCAACGTCATTCTACAAGGAGCTCTGGGCACAGTGTTATTCTTCTGAATGAATTTGTCCTGGATCGGGAAACCAGGCTGAGGGCTACCCTGGGACAGGCCGTTCCTCAGCTCTGTCCTTCCTGGATAGGTGTGCAGGCTGCAGTGGCCCCATTAGAGGCAAGGGACATAGACCCTGGGGAACATGACCCAGCAAGTTTCAAAGGGATGCTAGGGAGTCTGGGCAGGGTGCCAGCGACCTCTACTCCTGCTGTCAATAAATGACTTGAGTTGAATTATTAGGCACCATATATGAGCGGGAGAGAAGTGTGAATGACCTGAGGACCTGGCTGAGCAGTCAGTGAAGAGACCTATACTGTCACCTCTCCCCTGCTGTGCCCACTCCGCTCGGGACTTACCTTACTGAAGCTTCCTTGGTTTGTGAAGGGCACAGGACTCAGCAGCAGATTGAAACCTAGAATTCTGCGGAGAGCTCCGCTCTTCTACTGTGTTAAAAGATGAGCAGTTCATGTCCCTGTGGGCCTCGGAGGAGATAAGCCACATGCTGGACTCCCCAGAACCCTCCCCAGGAGCAGGTGGCAAGTGAGATTCGGATATCCAGCTCACTCCTTTATTTTCACCAGATAACGTTGTTGTTGTTGTGGTTGTTATTTTAAAGGACAGGGTCTCATACAACCTAGGCTAGCCTCAGACTCACTATGTGGCAGAGGATGGCGTGAATTTCTGATCCTCCTGCCTCCACCTCCCAAGTACTGGGACTCAGGGACAAACTCACCGTCTGTTTTATACGGTGCTGGGGACTGAACCCAGGACTTCATGTATGCTAGAAAAGCACTCTATCAACGGAGCACTCCACCAATGGAGCACTCTATCAACTGAGCACTCCACCAGTGGAGCATTCCACCAACAGAGCACTCCATCAACTGAGCGCTCCACCAATGGAGCACTCTACCAACTGAACACTCCACCAATAGAACATTCTACCAACTGAGCATTCCACCAATGGAGCACTCCACCAATGGAGCACTCTACCAATGGGGCACTCTACCAACTGAACACTCCACCAATAGAACATTCTACCAACTGAGCATTCCACCAATGGAGCACTCTACCAACTGAGCACTCCACCAATGGAGCACTCTACCAATGGGGCACTCCACCAATGGAGCACTCCACCAATGGAGCACTCCACCAATGGAGCACTCTACCAACAGAGCACTCCACCAATGGAGCACTCTACCAACTGAACAATCCACCAACAGAACATTCTACCAACTGAGCACTCTGCCAACAGAGCACCCTATTAACTGAGCACTCCATCAACGGAGCAATCTACCAACTAAGCACTCCACCAATGGAGCACTCTACCAACTTAGCACTCCACTAACGAAGCCACATTTGCAGCCCCTCCCAATGCCCCTCTTGATTACAATCCCTGATAGAAGACTTCTAATCCACCCACCAAGACGAGTCATTCTCTGCTTTGAGGTGTTTTAATGGTCAGAACTAAACCAGGACACATGCACCCACTTATCCACAGTGCTAGTGAGTAATTCCACACCACATTCCGTTGGCTTTCTGCATTCCCGCCCTATACAACTGACACTGGCAGCTCTCTTCACAATACCCGGTGGCCAAACTCCCAATGTTCTGAGGCCTCTTCCTCCCCCACATCTCCAGATTTCACTTCCCAGTTGGTGGACCCAGTTCCTGGATCCAGCACGGGAGTCACAGAATCTTATCACCTGCACAGAATTACTCACATTGATTCTGTGCTCACCACCTGCCAGGAGCTGTTTTAAGTGTGTTTCATGAGTCAACTCACTTAACCCTCACAGCAAAACAGCAGGACACAGAGAGGTTAAACAACTCTCCCTAAGCCACACAGCTAGGGTGGCAGGCAGAACTCTAAGTGGAGCCCTGGGGTTCCTTCCCTGTGCCTGTGATCCACAGTGTACTTGCCCTGGAGGCTGAGATATGAAGGGGTCTCACTGTGTGATCCAGTGAAAGGCTCCTGAAAACGTAAGTGAAATCATTCTGTGATTAACTGTGCTAACCAGAAGCACGTGTGTCCTGAGTGGGCCCAAGCTAATCAGGCAACAATCCTTGATGAGGCTTGGACTTCTCAGGGCTTAGGGTGAAAGAGTCCTGGGTCTCAAGCAGCATGTTGCTTTGAGCTCTCTAACTAGAAAGAAATGACTCTACCAACAACCACATGGGTCTGGAAGATTCCACACTTCATAGTTGGCTGTACCCAATGTGGCCTGGTCACCTAGACTGTGAGCAGAACCCAGAGACCCTGAGACACCACACTAAGTTTGCTGCCACCCTACCCTGGCCTGGTGAACTTTCTGCTGCTGTAACAGAATGCCTGAGGCTGGGTGAGTTATAAAGAGTAGAGGTTAACTTGGTTCACAGTCTTGGAGATGGGAACCCCGAGCTCTGCCTGGCTTCTGGGCAGGCCCTTGCACTGTTTCAGTGGGTGGTAGAAAGCGGTACAAGAGCATGCGTAAGGGGAGCATGAAAAAAGGAGGGGGCCTGTTTCCTGGCAACCAACATTCTTGGGGACTGACATGGTCCCCCAAGAGTGGGAACTCCCAGGGGAATGGTACTGATGTACTCATAAAGGCTGTAGTCCCAATACAAGCAGCTCCCAACGCTGTGACACTGGAGCCTGGGGACTCAGTTATCAACAGGACCCCTGGTGGGGACCAGCTACAGTCTCACCATGGGGTTGCTCATGAAAACCAGGAAAATAAAAAAAAAAAAATCTGTATTCTGTAAATAGCTAGGTTGTCGTTTGTTTCACAGCCACAGATACAGATGTGGCTCCCGAGGGTCTGGGCTGGGACATACCTGGGGAGCCTGACTGCAGAGGGCCCCGCAGACCCTACGCTTTGCTGGTCAGATCTTAAAGAAGAAAGGCCAAGGGGTTCAGTCACAAAACTTGGGGTTCCAGACCCACACCCCAAGCTGCCAGCCTGTCCACCCGTTCTGCTCTAGTGGCTTTCATGTACCACCACATCAGGCACACGGGTGGGTGGTTGGACCTTAGCCTCCAGCTCGGAAGAGGGAACGAAACAGAGAGATGAAAGGAAATACTGGACCTGAGACTGCGGGGATCCACTGAGGAGAGGTGAGGCTAGGTGGCTAATGTGCAAAGGCCCGGGGGCTGGGAGGGGAATAGGGACCCAGGATGAGGCTGAAGAGCGAGGGAGAGGCCTGCTCGACTACGACACTGCTGCTGGGAGAGCTGAGGAAGCGGAAGCCAAGGCTCTGTTACCCGGGACAGCAGAAACACGTTTCACGGAGCATCTGTGGCCCAGAGTCAAAATCCCTGCCTTCTGAGAAGGAAGCTGGAAGCGCCTCAAACTCAGTGCTCCTTGATGGCTCATGTTACGGCGGCTCATGGTATGCCTGACAGCTGAGAATAGACATCTCTGCCCTTTTCTCTTCTGGATCATGGAAAACAGCCCGAGGTGGCTGTCTGGGTGTGAGGGCTTGGTGGGGACTGTGGGGTGTCAGCATGAGGGAACTGGAGGTAAGCTCCCAGGGAGGCAGGCAGGAGAACTGCTGGGCTGAGGAGGACAATGGAAACCTCCTGTCTCCTGACTCTTCTCACCTTCTGTCTTAGTTTTGTTGACTTTTGCGTGATAAAAAACCCTAACAAAGGGGTTTATTAGGCTCAGGATTCCAGGTTGTGGTCCATCACTGTGGGGAAGTCGAGGCAGCAGCAACTGGAAGCAACAGGTCACACCACACCCACAGTCAAGAGCAGAGAGCACACATGCCCGTGCTCAGCTACCTGGCTCTCTCTGCTCTAACACAATCCGGGATCCCCTTCCTGGGGAATGGCGCCTCCCAAAGTGGGCGGGTCTTCCTACCTCAATTAACATAATCAGTATAGCCCCTCAGAGACAACATGCCCAGGCCAACCCAATCTAGACAGTCCCTCGCTGGGACTCTTTCCAGGTGTTTATGTGTCGAGAGTTAAAACTATCCTCCTCCTCCTTCCCTTCTCTCATCCTTCCCTTCCTCCCAGGAGCTTGTGAAGGCTAGACCGTCTATCTCTGCTCTACACCCCTAGCCCTCTCTTTTTACCTTTTATTTTGAGTTAAGGTTTCCCTAAATTGCCCAGGCTAGCCTTCAACCTGTGATCCTCCTGCCTCAGCCTCCTAAGCCTGAGATTACAGACGTAAGGGCCTGCTCTGGACCCCAGTTTTTCAGCCAGTGCTGAAGTCCCAAGACATCATCACATGTGCCCTACACCACCTAAGAACCCTGGTAGATCACCATTTAGCTCATTGTGTTTGGCAGCAGGCAAGGAGCTATGGGTTTAAATGGCTGAGGGTCATGACCTGTGATTTTCACAGGAAAGCTGTGTGTCTCAAGGACAGTTCTTTACCTCTCTGAACTTCAGCATTCTCAGCTGCCTATGGGAATTCATCACTTAGCTTTTCTCCTGCTGTGGCTGAACTCACGGCATAAGCAACTTAAAAGAAGGGAGGATTCCTTTTGGCTCATGGCTTCAAAGGATTTAGCCAAAGGTCCTTGGTCCATCACCTGGGCAGACCTCATACTGGGGGGAGCATGTGGCAGAGGAGATTCTCCACTTCATGATGGACAGGAAGTGGAGAGCGAATGGACAGGGTCCAGGCAGGATCTTCACAGGCCTGCCTCCAGGGGCCTACTTCCCCCATCTCACAAAGTCCCCCAAGCATTCAGTATCACAGCCTGCAGTGCTCAGAGTCGATTCAAACCAAAACAGGGAGCGTCCACCTTGCCAGGCTGGGAAGACTGAACGAATGTGCCAAGCTGGGCACAGTAAGGCTACCGCCACCGTCATGGCTGCCTAGGCCACCATCGCTGACCCTGTCATCTCCATCAGCATCACAGTGCCCACAGGCACAGACCCACAGCTGGGGATCTGCCCTCACCTTCCACCTCCTGGACTGGACGGAGTCAGAGATGCATTAAACACCCAGAGGCTAAGGGACACTCACCGACCATTTGGTCTCCCTCAGTATGCTGTGAGGAGTTCAAGTGCCTGGTATCTGGGAGTCCTGACTCCCAAGATTCCATGATCAGTTGATGAGGCCATGTGGGTCTCCAAAGCACGTACAATTTCATCAAAATTGATAAATAGGTCACACATGTATTATTATTTTAAATCAATACACCCCAAGCATATGGCCCAGCAACCATGCTCCTTGGAACTTATTGGGTTCACACAAAAACCTTAAGCTTTAGGCACAACTGCCAAAATGTAGCCACAACCAATGGC
Source organism: Peromyscus attwateri (assembly GCA_902168425.1). Lineage (NCBI taxonomy): Eukaryota > Metazoa > Chordata > Mammalia > Rodentia > Cricetidae > Peromyscus > Peromyscus attwateri. The sequence continues at coordinate 22,233 of CABHPP010139335.1, read as the reverse complement.
ATGCCTGAAAGCGGAATATTATTCAGCCCCAAACAGTAACAAGCAACAAGCCATGGTGAAACTCAGAGGGAGCCTAAAGGCATATCCCTAACCCTAATCCTAACCTTAACCTAAGCTGCAAAGACTGCATGCTGTGCGATTCCAATAGAACATTCTAGAAAAGGCAGAACTGCAGAGAGAGCGCAGAAATATCCGTGGTTGTCGGGAGTTGGTTACTGGAAGGGCGGAGCAGGTAGAACCTCTTTATGATACTACAAACACACAAATGCAGAACAGAAGCCCCACTTAGTCTAAGCCATGCATCCACTTCCATCATCCCAGTGCTCTGGATACTGAGGCAGGGGGATTGTGAGTTCTAGCCTGGGCTACCTAGGAGAGCCCGTCTCAATAAAACAACAAGAAAAAGAGGGAGCCCCGATGTGCAGATGAACTCCGGGTGGGGTGTCATGTGGCTGGCTGTGAGTCAGGAGGCAGAGTGGGGTTGTCAAGGTAACGGGCATGTAGGGAATGGGTGGGACTCAGGAAACAGTGGAAGAGGAAGTAAAAAAATGCAAGCACTGGAAGATGGGGAGGAGCGCTGTGAAATGCTGGACATGGCATGGCTGTTCCATCCATGCATAACAGCAGCTGTGTTCAAATCCTGAGCATAGAGTGAGGAGAAACCACTAGGCTCCACCCCTAACTGGGAAGCTATTGGTAGCGATGGCTTCTATGGATGAACCACTCTTTGAGGGTGTGGCCAATGGTAGGTTGCCCACTCCAGTGTACGGCCCCATATCCGTGCACAAATGAACTTAGAGGAAGAGGAATTAAGTTGGGAGGTAGACATGGGGGGGGGGGGGGGACTGGGAAGTGGATGGCGGGAAGCGGGGAGGGGCGTGATGATATTTCATTGTATACATGTATGAAATTCCCAGAGTAAAAAAGAAAATCTGGGTGTGGCCAAAATCTGTACTTGGGGGCAGAGGGCTGAGACAGGAGGGTCACACGGGTGCTTGCTGGCCTCGCTCCAGCTCCAGGTTCAGTGAGAGACCCTGTCCTCATGGGGACCAGGTGCAGAGTTGTAGAGGAGGGCACCTGACATCCTCCGCTGGCCTCTACACACATGTGCATGCATACTTGTGTACATACCCAAGTATGCATGTACATGTACACACACATACACACACACACACACACACACACACACACACACACACACACACACACATACATATGCATGGGCTTACTCCTAAAAACCAAGTCCCACAGTGCAGCAGGTCACTGCCTGGGGAGTCTCCCAAGAAGACCAGCCTGTATCCACAGACACCAGACACGCAGTTCAATGAAACAAGCGTGGACTCTGCTCCCCCAGCAAACAGGACTCCTTCACGGCCCTGCTCTGCCTGACCTATAAAGTCTCAGTTTGCCTGGCGCTCAGAGGTCCCATGAATGCTTCTTTTAAGGGTCACATGAATAGACAAACGTTCTGCTCTTTAAAAAGGAAGTTTTTAGTGACATAATTGTAAGAGGGAATGCTGTTAGAAGGGATTGTACAGAAAGTTTTACGAGGCTTTGAGAAAGCTTTTCTTATTAAATCTCTATAAATCCTTTCCCAAAATAGCTCCAACTAACTTGGGAGAAAGCCAGTCATAATTAGTGGGAAACCTGAAATGCAGAATATTTCTGAAAAAAAATGCATTTTTTCATACTTTAAGTGCACACAGTAGAAGGGACCCACTGCTAAGAAAAAGACTGTCTCTCACAAACAAACAGGCTTCGTGTGTTCGGCCAGTGTCCTTAAGGAGGGTCAACAGCGCTGCTGTGTGCTGTGTGTGTTTAGGGGAATCACGGGCCCTCACTGGGAAAAGGGTTAGCCAGCTCTGGGTGCCCCCAGCTCCACCGCATTCCCTGATTACGTTCCCGCTCCCATTAGCCATCTCGCATGCCCAGCCCTCTGCAGTTGAACACGGAGGGAACGCTATATTCTGAACGCGCAGAGGCCAAGTTAATGAGATTTTCACTGTCTTCGGGGCAAGATTTGGAGACGAGAAAGAAGATGGAAAAATAAATGAGATCCCGTAGTGCTCCACTGGACACAGACTCGGGTTCCCATGGCATCCACCGAAGAGTTCTCTGGAAGATGGTTCAGGAACTGTGCTTTCTTTTTAGACTAAATAACGAACTTGAGTGAGTTGCCTATTAGTCTACCAGTGGAGGGCAGGATGACCTGGGGAGCCTGAGGACATGGTCAGGGCAGTTTATATTTTGTTAGACATTCATCTTTTCTCCAGAACCCTGGGCCCCTCTGGCTTCTTATCTAAGGGAAGGTCATATTTTTTTTGATTCAGTAGGGTTCATACAGCTTAGGGACGCAGACGTCAAAAGCCAACTTTGATTTGCCTGGTGTTGGAGTTTGAGCAGCAGCCTCCCTTCCAGTGTGTTCAGAGGCAGGCTTTGTGTGTGTGTGTGTGTGTGTGTGTGTGTGTGTGTGTGTGTGTGTGCTTACACACATGTGTACCAAGGTCAAAAGTCAATGTCAGATCTCTTCCTCAGCTGTTCTTTTTGAAATGGGGTCTCCCACTGAACCTAGAGCTCACGGACTTGACTAGAGGAGCTCACCCGTGAGCACAAGGGATCTGCCTGCCTCCAGCTCTCCCCAGGGCCAGGCTTACAGATGTGCACCGCCATGCCTGGTTTTCACATGCTGCGGAAACTCTGGTCCTCCTTATAACAGCAAGCCCTTTTCGGAGCGAGCCCTCTCAACAGCCCCAGAGGCAGGGCTTCTAATGATAATAATTAGGATAGGAGAAGTCACAAAGGCCAGGCCCTGACGGACTGTGCAACGTGGAGGGATACCGGAAGTGCTCCCACACTGGCCAGGCCACGGGGACACAGCTGGAAGAATGGCTCACGGGACACTAGGCCCCGTGTTCAGTCTTTCAGCTTCCGGAAGCATGAGAAAGCAGCTCCCCCGTGGAAGCCGCCCGGCCTGTCGCATCTTGTCACGGCAGTCAAAGCTGAACGACGCACCTGAAAATGCCATGGAAATTTCAGTTCGAGTGGATCTCGGTCTACTGCCAGGCTCTGCCTGCCCAGTCCTCACACGCATCGCACGAGAAGGCGCAATTATTACCTACCTTAACTCATTTATACCCTCCCTCCTTCATGCATCCATTTGGTAAAGAGGTGTCAAACATCATTCACTCATTCATTCATTCATTCATTCAACAAATATATCCCAAGTATCACACAGCTTTCTCCAGAATCCCTGTGATCCCAAGAAAGCCAAACACAATATCCATGTGTGATTCAAAGACCACCCACGCTTGACCTCTTAGGGATCTGAGGAGGGTGTCTGGCTTCTGGGTCTCAGCCTCCCTGGCAGTGACAGCCACTTAATACCTATTGTTTCAGGCCATCTCCTTCCTTTTCTCCTCCTGCCAACTATGCACTGACCCCTTTTCAAACCTCAAAATTGAGGTCTGAATGTAATTGCTCCAACAATTCCCTAGTAGCTGCGCTACAGCACGACACACGCTAATGAGATGCAGGATTGCTCTGTGCAGGGCTTTCTCTGCCCAGCAGCTCGTTTCCCACCCATCTTCCATAGAAGGGGCCCCAGCTTGCGATGACGACAGTGTTCTGGGCTCTCCCAGGCCCTCATTCATCAGTCTTTCTGCTTGCTTGCCATTTTCAGAATGGAGACAGACTCGGATAAATGAGCTGCTGTGGATGGAGCCGCATCCCACGGCCGTAGAGGGGAGCTGAGAGAGGCCAATCTCTCCATCCCAGAATAAGAAGAACGTAACCAAAAATTAGACAACCCTTCCTGACTTCATTTTGCAACCACGGGCGGCAGGACGGACCAACAGGTGTCCAGCACTTTATCCATAGGCACAGCAGGCTCTAACTATGACAGCAGAGAAAGACTACTAACCCGATCGGGCACAGCACTCTACAGTGTGCCAACAGCCATCCACAGCTTACCGCTTCTGGAGAGGACACTGTTAAGAGTCCCAGAAGCCTTTGGATTGTCTCAGCAAAGCCCTGCAGTGTGATGAGAGCGGCTCTCAGCTGAGGGACTGATTCTAGCCACGCCCACGAATTTACATACTAAGAGGGCTGGAAGGGCTACCTTCCCACACTGCCCAGACTGACCCCTGAACTGGACGCCTGTGACCTTGGCTGTGGCTGCCGGACAGTCACATGTCATACACGTTGGGCATAGCTCACTCCCTTTGCTGCGTTCTTTTCGTTTAGTGATCACAATAAACCCATGAAGTAGCTACTGTTCTCCTTACACGGGGAGGTGCGGAAACTGAGGCACACAGAGAGGTTAAGGACCTTGCTCAGTGCCACACAGCTTGTAACTAGGAGGGCTATCCGCTCTGAACCGGCATGTTCTCTGCCCTCTCTGGTCTAGACAGTTAGGTTTAGCCTCACCTACTAGTTATTAAAAGCAAGGGCTGGCAAGATGGTTCCATGGGTAAAGGTACTTGCTGAGCAAGCCTGGTTGACTGAGTTCAATCCCTAGGTGGGAAGAGAGACCTAGCTTTATCCTCTGTTTTTCACACATGTCCCATGGCACAAGTACGCACACACACACACACACACACACACACACACATGATAAATTGATATGTATGTGTGTACTTGTGTGAGTGTATGCACACAGAAGCCACAATGAGCCAGATCCCCTGGAACAGGAGTTGCAGGTAGTTGTGAGCCATCTGATGTAGGTGCTGGGAACTGAACTCGGGTCTTCTGCAAGAAGAGTAAGCTCTCTTAGCCACTGAACCATCTCTCTAGCCCCCAGTAATTACTTTTCTTTTTAAAGCTAGCTTTAGAGAATTATCCCTTATCAAAATCCTCAAGTTTCCTTTGGTTGCATCTATAAAATGGGGAGATGATACACCCCCAAATGCTGTAACTAAAATACATCAGGCCGGGTACCTAAGGAAGAAAAGATGTTTCTTAAGCTCACAGTGGTGCAAGGAGAAAGCCCAAACCATATGGTACCCATTCTTGCAAACAGCACCGTAAGGAGTGTGTGCAGAAGCAGGAGCTCACATGATTGACAGAGGGGAGAGCATGGGGAGGGGTCTCCAGGAAACTGACTGACCTCCAAGGAGAGCTCCACTGATCCCTGTCCCCTAGGACAGGGCCACAAGTGCTGTAATCACTTCTATCTAGCTTTCTCTTAAAGGCCTCACCACCTCCATCATCGTAGACCACACTTCTAACACATGACACACGGGGACACACCATAACCAAACCATCACACGCACCTGCTGCCCTCACATAACTGTAGCTCAATGGCTTGGCCTTGTGAATACTCTGTGAACCCTGGAAATGCTATAAAACTGGGATAAAAACAAGTCTTAACACATTTTACTGGGGATTTTTACCAAGCACAGCGGTGGCACCTCCCGTCTGCAGGACCCATCCACAGAAGAGTGAGGACACACAAATTTCAGGTCTGTTCCTGAAGACACAGCAGGCACTTGAGCTGTATCGTCCCGGCTGTTCCCTGGAGCTGTGTAAGTGGTGACGAGCCAGTGGCAGGGTCACCGTGGGGCAAGGCCTGTTCCCAGGACCTCGAGTGATCCTCACAGTCCTCTAATGGAGACAGGAGGATTCTCAGCATGGTCAACAGGACAGACAGCCCCTGACTTGCTGTTTCCACCCAGCGGTTTTCATCTTTGGGGTGGACTTTGGGACATGAACCCACAGCACACCCAAAGGCATTTGCATTCCCATTTTCTAGACTCAGTGGGGTGTGGGACTCTGCTCATCTGAGATCACAGGCCCTGTATCCCCCAGGCTTCCCTTGGACATTAACATGTCCAAGCTCCAACTACAAAGGTATGTGGGCATGTTTGGTTTCTACTGATTACTGCAGCTGAGTACCCCAAACTCAGTAGTTTAAGACAAGATGGTTGACTCTCACGGGGTTCTGGGATTCAAAGTCCTAAAGTCAAGAGGAACAATATAGGATCCTCTGTTAGGCACTCAGGGAAAAATCCACTCTTCCATTTCCTGCATTTACTTACTTACTTACTTACTTACTTACTTAATTTTGAGTCAGAGTCTTAGAGAGCCCTGGCTGGCCTCATATTCTGTGTGTAGCTAAGGATGACATTGAACTCCTGACCCTCCTACGTCAACCTCCTGAATGCTGAGATTATAGGCATGCTCTACCATGCCTCATTTCCATGATGCTAGGGATCAAACTCAGGATTTAATGCATGCTAGACATGCACTGTACTAAATGAGCTGCAACCCCAGCCTAGTCTGTCTGTCTATCTGTGACAGCCTTGCCTCTATCTTATGACTTAGGATACACAGTGAATCTATCTAGAAAGTCCAGACAGTCTGGCCTTAAAACTCTTCACCGGGGCTGCACGGTCCTTTGTCACATAAAGCGGTATATTCCCATGATTTGGGAGAGCCAAATCTGTCTGTGACAGCCTTGCCTCTATCTTATGATTTAGGATACACAGTGAATCTCTCTAGAAAGTCCAGACAGTCTGACCTTAAAACTCTTCACTGGGGCTGCACGGTCCTCTTTGTCACATAATGCGGGATATTCCCATGATTTGGGGGAGCATGTGGCCCACCAAAGCTTGGGAAGTCAGCAACTACAGGCCTGGGGTTCTAATGACCTGGGTCAAGGTCAAGGCAGCATCACAGAGGGGCACCGCCTGCCTCCCATGCCCTTAAGTGACTTTGGCAGCCCAGAGTTCCTGAAGGCTGCCGTGGCTTTTACTCTCCACAAGATCCTTTGTCTGAGCCTCGATGAAAGTGTCTCCCACACAAGTGCCTGTGTCCTGAGGATTTTGCCCAGGACCCCCCTGTGGAAAGCTTGAGATCAGGTGTCAAAGGGCTTTCCAAGGTTTGTGCTGGCTCGGGACAAGGATGTTAAAATGGAAGGAGGTCCTGATAGACACGGGGCTTCCCCAGGTGTGGAAGACCACACCTGCACATTAATTGGATGACAAATGGCTGCAATTTGCTGGTGCTGCTTTTGGCAAGTCCTTATCTTAACAAGATGCTTATCTAGTCTTCCTCTCTGACTTAGTTATATCATCATATCCTGGAGAGAGTCTCATTGATAGTTCCTCCACTCTTCTAGTGCCTGCTCTTTACTCCAAGAAAACCCAAGCTTGAATTTCTGTAGTGTGTGTGTGTGTGTGTGTGTGTGTGTGTGTGTGTGTTTGGTTTACTTATTTTGAGGTAGGATCTCAAGTAACCTAGGCTGCCTCAAACAAACTACGTGGCCAAGGGTGACCTTGAACTCATTCTTCAGCCACCACCTCCCAACTGCTGGGATTACAGGTTTGTGCCACAACATGACCCATTTTATGCAGTGTTGGGGACTAAACTCAAAGCTTGGTGCACACTAGGCCTGTGCTCTATCAATTAAGCCACAGCCCCTCCCCCTTACAATTAGCAAAAAGAAAATCACATTGATATATGCTGCTCCCTCATAACTCAAACAACTATTTCCTTGCTCAAGAAAAAAAAATGACACTTTATTATGGGTAGTAAAATAAATAAATGAATGAATGAGCAAGCAAGAAAATAAACAAGGGCTTTCTGTTTCTCTAGCTGGTCCTCATTAAGAAAACGGTGGGCAGCTCACTGTCGGCACAGGGCTCTGAGGCCAGCAACGCCCCAGCCCATTCCTTGGTGTGCTGAGGGCATGTGGGAAGGAGGGCCACTCACTGAGCAACAGGCCAGGAGCTTATCTGAGATCTCAGCGTCTCATTCAGTCTGCTTCCCCCGTGACCAGGAATAATTGGATGTCAGCTGCTTGTGAACTCCCCAGCTCCTTAAAGGAGTCACACTTCTCAGACACCAGCTCATTTATCCTGCCACATAAAAGAAAACTTACAGAGACGCAGCTGGCTTTCTGAACCGAGACGTACCATTCAGTGGATGCGAATCCCAAGCGTGGTGCGCAGGAGACTGAGGAGGTAGAGGGTACAGCAGTACGCTAGTCTGTGCCTTTGAAGGACGAGCCTCAAGACAGACTTCAAGCCTCCTCATTTTCCAACCATCAATCTAGCATGCAACTTCCCTACAAATCAGAATGCGATCTGCAAGCAAGCCCATCGGCCATGGAATATAGGTCCTTGGGAATGTCAATCACAGAACTGCTGAGCAGCCTGCTGGGTCATGGCTGGGCTCACACAGTAGTAAGAGATGGGGTTTTCTCCAACTCACAGCTGTCCCTACGCACTGGCTGCACAGTGTTCCTTCTTGCCAGTCTTTCTGGTTGAAAAAGAGAAACCAGAATGTTCCATTGGCAAAACCGTGGGTCTGTGTTTTCCAGTTCTTCGTCCTGAGGAACAAATGGACTTTCTCTTTGGTTTACGTCATTTGTGTGCATTTCACGCATGTGTGGAGGTGTGTGCATGGATACTTGTGTGTGCATGTGGAGGCCCGTGGTTGCTACCAGGTACCTTCCTCTGGTGTTCTCTACCTTACTTATTTGTTTACTTACTGATTTTGAAACAGGCTTCTCAATGAACCTGATGCTTGCCGATTCTCTACAACTACTGGCCAGTGAGTTCCAGGGACCCTCCTGTGCCCACCTCCCCATTGGTGGGACTACAGTGCAGGACATCACACCAAACACCAACTTTTTCCCCTTAAACTGTGTGCTGGGGATCTGAACTCAGTTCCCTCATGCTTGTGCAACAAGCACTCACTGACCAAGCCAGCTCCCCCAACCCTATTTGTTTTGTTTTTAATTAATTTATTTTTTTATGTGCACTGGTGTTTTGCCTGTATGTGTATCTGTGTGAAGGTAGCTTTGGGACTAGAGTTCAGACAGTCTTGAGCTGCCATGTGGGTGCCGGGAATTGAACCCAGGTCCTCTGGAAGAGCAGCCAATGCTCTTAACTGCTGAGCTGTCCCTTCAGCCCCACTGTTTGATTTTTGACATTGGGTCTCATATAGCCTAGGCTAGTCTCAGATTCGATAAGAATAACTTTGACTTTCTGATTCATCTGCTTTCGCCTCCCAAGCGCTGGGATTCCAAGTCTGCGTCACCAAGCTATTGTGGATGCAGTGCTGAGACTCAGACCCAGGGCCGCGTGCACTTCAAGGTGAGCTAACCCTGCCTTCCGTTCCCCCTGCTGGCATCTGTGCCTGGCTCCGGAGCCAGCGCTTCCACCAACAGAAGCCCAGCAAGCCCACTGCTAATTAGCGCCACCGATCCTCTCTGAATGGGCAGCTCGAGGCCCGCCCTGCCCAGGGCCTGCTTGTGCTTGCTCTGGCTGGCTGAGGCCTCCTGTTAACTGGGGGAGAGATCCAAAGCCATCTGCACTCTTGGAACACCAGTACTTGGTGGAGCTTCAGCAAGTGGATGAAAGATGGCTGCCAAACCATCTCCATTGAAATCTGAAGAACCAGGAGTGACAGAAATAGACCCCTGTGGGCAAGGAGCATGAGTCGGGAAGAAACTTACACATGGTTACTATGTCTGGGCAGGGAACGCTCAAAAAAGGAACATCTAAAAACAGCTGCCTAACACTTTCATTCTTTTTTTTTTTTTTTTTAAGAAATAAAAATGAAGTTCCCAAGCCACAGGAGTCCTAGCTTCCTGCACCTTCCCCGACTCAGACATTGTCTCCAGCCTCAGCAAACACACTCTTGGCTTGGGAGTGTTCTGCCGGCTCACAAAGTGCCTGTGAGTCTCTGGGAGCGGTGGCCAAGCCAGGAAGGAGACTAGTTGCAGGCACAGGATGCCCTGCTCCCATTTCCCCGAATCCACCCACTGGGACCAGAGGTATTCTAAGGACCCTATGGGAAGTTTTAAGAGTAGACATATTAAGGTTAAAACAAAACAACAACAAAACAAAACAAAACACTGGCTGCTCTGTGTGGGTATATGTCATGTCATTGTTTGGGCAGTTCATATAAATCAGCCGATTACATTTTGTAACAACCCAAAGATCTAGGAACTGTCAGTACCCCCACTTTACAGATTAAGAAACTGGGGCACAGGGAGATTAGGAGAATACCCTAAATTCCCTTACCAATAAGTATGGATTTGACCCTGGGAACCCTGGCTCTAAGAACCCCAAGTCTAAACTGCTGTGACACCATGTTGTTAGCTGAGGATAATAAGTCACTTCCAGTTTCCAGACGAAGGAATTGAAGCCCCCAAGATACTGAATTTCTTCCCTAAGGTGGCCCGCTAGTTAGAGAAAGAGGCAGAATTGAACTCATGAATTAGGGCTCCAAATTCTATCTCCTCCATTTAAACCGTGCTGTTGAAGAGCTGTTGCATTGTAGGGGGAGGTGGGGTGGGGTGGACAGAGGGAGGGCTGACGCACTCTGGGTATCAGCTCTTCTCTAGCATCAAGTTCTCGGGAAGTCTGTGTGGGAAAGCAGAGGCACCAGCCCGGAGCAAAGAGGGACTCTTCTTCCCTGAACCCCAGTGTGCTGGCTGGTGGTATTATGTCAACTTGATACAAGCTAGAGTCATCCAGAGGAGGGAGCCTCAACTGAGGAAACGCATCTCTGAGATCGGGCTGTAGGCAAGCCTGTAGGACATTTTCTTAATTAGTGATAGACGGGTGAGGACCCAGTCCATGGTGGGTGGTGCCATCCCTGGCTGGTGGTCCTGGGTTCTCTGAGAAAGCAGGCTGAGCAAGGCATGAGGAGCAAGCCAGTAAGCAGCACCCTCCATGGCCTCTGCATCAGCTCCTGCCTCCAGGTTCCTGCCAGCTTGAGTTCCTGTCCTGACTTCCTTTGGAGATGACCAGTGATGTGGAAGTATATGTTGAATAAACCCTTCCCTCCCCATGTTTCATTGATTATGGTGACCCAGCAATGGTAACCCTCACTAAGGCACCCAGGAACCCTTCCAATGTGGTGTCTGGCTAGCTCTGGCTCTGGGGAGTGAGGCTTGCCCATGTTGAGTTCACGGGGCCCAGGAGAAAGTGGCCATGTTCACAGCCTCAACGCCTCACGTTAGGTTTTGAATGTGAAATGCCCCCAGTAGACTCCTGTGTTCGAGCACTCGGTCCCCAGCTGGTGGCACCACTTGGGGAGCGGGGGGAGGTCTGTGGAAGTTTTAGGAGGTGGCATCTAGCTGGGGGAAGTGAGTGGTTTGCTAGAAGGCAGGCCTTGAGGGGTACAGCCTGGTTTCCAGCCAGGCTCCTCCTACTTTCTGACACCCAGAGGTAACAAGCCACTGGCCACTCCAGCCACCGTACCTTCCCAGCCATGATCGACTGTGTCCTAAATCATCAGTGAGAATAAATGAGAAAGGTAACTAATACAATACCCACCTGGCCAGTCCCTGCCTGTGGCTGGCGAGGAAACCAGCTGGGTCCCCCTCACACGGCACAGTTCCTACCCTCTAGAGGGCACCTCACCGGAAGAAGCCAGTACAAATGTGTTAGGGACAAACCAATAAGCAGTGACAGTGATGAGGGTCATCTTAATGGCCACACCGTCCGACATGGTAGCCACATGCCAGATAAAGCCTGACATGCTTTCGGGGTCAATCCCGTACTCAAGACAACGTATGAAAATGAGAACACAGGCCACCTTAGTGATTTTTTTTTAATCAATGACACGTAGAAATGATCATATTTTGAATGCATTGGGTTGGATAAAATACCTTATTAAAATCCATTTCACTTGTTCACTATTTACCTGTCAGTGGCTACCAGAGATTTCCCAGAGTAGGAAAAGTGGGGAGTGCTTCCAGAGGAGGGCTCTTCTGAGCGAACAGCAATCAGCAACAGCACAGCCTGACTTGTCTGTCACGTGCCTAGAATGCGATGTAGTTTCAAATATAATGCTGAAAAGGTGAAAACCTTTGCATTTTGTATTCCTGTTTTACAGGCAATGTGTCCAGTGTTGAAAAATGGTTAGCCGTTTGCCTGAGATCTCCAGTGACCAGCGTACGTATGGAGAGGACAGGACCCCTCCACCCCTCTTCCAGAGCAGCACCCACAGAGCCTGACAGCAAGCCGGGTTCTGCACACACTCACCATCGGACAAGGTCAAATTCCAATTGGCCAAAGAGCTGCCTGAGCTGTGCAATTTGCAGAGAAATCAAATTATGAAGAGGCCTCTCCTAATTGAGGGTAATTCAGGAAATAACTTTCGGTAAATGGCGGCTTGTCCAGCTGTGTTACTGTTGGGCAATTGCTGAGGTCATTTTGTCACCCGAACGCTTCTTCTCCCACTGAACTATGTGGGATTCTGTTTGCACAGACTGCCCTAGAGAAAGCCCATTAGCTCCAAGCACTTCTTTCCCACGTTTCCATGCATCGAGGAAGAGAGGCATTCCTGACTCTTCCGTGACCGAAACAGAACAGAGTTGGCCATGAACTCAAAGGCACATCACCACCTCAAAGAGGGGCTTGGTTAGCTCCCCCATTCCCAAGGCGCTCTCCAGAGTTAGGAAGGGGCTTTTGTGTCTGCTCACTGTCTAGGACCTGTGTGCAGTGGACACATTTGAACATATACTGCACATGTAGACAGGCATCTATGGCCTTATACATGGTGTGTCTAGCTCATCCAGAGCCTGAGATCTGACATAAATCAAAACGGACTGTGTTCTCAGTGAGGAGAGAGCTGGCCAGCTCTTGGTTTGACTCCTAACTCTGTCCTAACAACCGGTAATCGCTGACCAACAAAGTTTGGCCTTGACAGTGCCCTCAGGGCCAGCAAGCCCCAGAGGTCCCCCTGTCTGTGCACCCTGAGTTCTGGGATTGCAGGTGTGCGCTGCTGTGCCCCACCTTCTATGTGAGGGCTGGGGGTAGAGGAGACAGACGCTCCTGCATGGGCAAGCCCTTTTCTGAATGAGCCATGTCTCCACTCAGCCTCGGGTATGTGATGTCTTCGACTCTCACCAACCCGTGAGACAGGTACCTTCCTCTGATTCTCTTCAGGTGAAATGGCCCCAGGTCACATGTGTGTGATAGGCTCGCTCTCGTCCTTCAAGTATGCAATCCTGTCCTGCGACCTAAATTACATCTCACTCCAGGTCTCTTACCTATCCTAGCCTGACTGGAAATCTGACCGGGTAGCTTTCTGCTCGAGTACAATGGAGCTAGCTGCTGGCCATGGCCAACAAAGGCAGCCCACTGTCCCTGGCTTCGCCACCATCCTCACTGGCCTGATGTCACTTGCCATGAATAATGCAGCACTCAAAAGAGTGCTATAGGTAGGGGCGGGTTAACGCAATAGCTCGTCTTTGCCAGCCGGCTGCCATTCCGCATAGGAAACCAGACTTACAACTAAATCAATCCCGCTTTGGCTGGTAGACAGCTGTTGGGTCAAAGCTAGACAATGGGACAGGCTCGTCGTTTACCAGGTGGCTGGTAATGAAGGGATTAATGCAGCAGGGCTGGGGCTGAACAACAGCTGCCCTTCTGGCCTTCCCTGGCAGGTACCACCCCCTACATTCTTCCCAAACAGCAACCGCCAAAGCAGCCAGCCTTCCTCCTTCTTGATTATCTGGAAGGTGCAACTGATCCTGGAAACCTCATCTGATGGCTGGCCTGCAACTGTGGGTTCCTCTCTTCTTCTCCCAGGAGAGGCTCAGGTGTCCCTTTCAGAGGGACCCTGTCCCAATCTGTTATCTGGGGCTCCACTTCCAGGGTAGCTACAGAGAGCAAGGACCCCTCTTCTTTGGGAAAACACCGCCTTCATACAGAAAGAGACTTCAGACCTGAGTGACTCGCTAAAGCAGGATGGCTGGCGTTAGACTCAAAGAAAGGTGCCTGCAGCTGAAGTCCTGAAGAGCCCTTCAGCTCTGCGCTTCCAAGCTTCCATAACAATCACGCCAGAAGCTTTGAGACACATTGATGCACCGGCAAAATCCCAGACTAGATAAAATCAGCCATTAGGAGGAAAGGCCTAGGCTCTGTGCGGCCAAAGCTGAGAGCCACGGGTTAAACGCAATTCTTTCACTTGATAGACAGTTGTGTTGAGACCAAAAGTTGGGGGGTCTCCTTCTCTAGAGAAACCCCACCATTTAACAAGTGGTACCTGAGTCAGAGGTACAGCTGCTTTGTGAGCTGTGTGCCTCCCAGGGACCCTGCTGTGCAGCTACCTTAACTACCATCCTCTCTAGATGAGGAATATGACCCAATCTACCTGGGACTACTCACTTCTGTCCCTTCCGGCCAGGCCCCGGCACCATCCTGACTCCAGGCCATTCCCTTTCTCTAAATGTGAATGACAGTGGCCCCCACCCCCTTCTGTTTGTTCTTGTCTGCAATGCTGTCCGCTCCTAACATCTGACGGGTCTTCAAAGGTCTGGCTCAAAGGCTACCTCCTCTGTAGTGTCCCCACTGTGCACAGGACTTGGGGGAGGGGCGCTAATACGCGACATCTCCCCTCATCCTTTGAGTTTTCTGCCGTGGTATTTTCCAGCTCTCTCTCTCTCTCTCTTCTGAGGCCTTTCCTTTCTGTTTATTCTTCTGTAGAACCAGTAAAATGTGCTGAGCACTGTAGGAGATGTCACCCAGGTGGGGGCGGGGAACACTTCCACAGCTCCCTCCATCCGTGGACCACAGCAGCTTTGTCAATATAGTAGTTTCAACTGAATGGACTCGGGAGTGAAAAACAACAGCCAATCTCAGAGTTCTTCTTGGAGGTGACTTCTCCTTAACCTGGCTCCAGCCAGGACACAAAGTCCTCTCCCTGCCTTGGCCAGACATCAGACTCTGGAAGAAAGAAAACTGCAGGCCGCCACCCCTATAGGACATCTACTGTGCCTTCCACACTACTCCATGGCCTCAGCTCCAGCCGCCGAGAGCTTTCTATCTGGGCCCAAGGGCACGCGCCCAAGGTGGGCCCATGCCTCACCTTGACATATTAGGAGAGAGATCCTGCTGGAACCTCTTTTCTACCTGGAGGAGAGGGGAAGTGCTAGGGCCCCTCCTGCAGGCTACCTGGGTCAGATCTCGGCACACTGTTTCAATCTCAGTTACCTTCTGAAAAACGGGGTTATCAGAGACCCTAATCTGAGGGGGTTGTAAAGTTTCAGTGAGGGGCTGGGCTGTGGCTCAGTGGTAGAGAAAATGGCTGTTCAGTATGTGCAGAGCCTTGGGTTCGATCTACAGCAGTTGGATAACAGCAAGATCATGTTTGGAAAATGTCTAGAATAGTCACAGGTGTGTATTACACGCTCAGTGATCACTGACTCTCTTTTCCTCCTTCTCTTTCCTCCCTTCCTCTCTTCACTCCATCCTTAATCCCGTGTTACCCTGGAGGAGCAGAAAGCACATGTTAGCACACCAAGAGATGGTCCTGTCACAGAGGTAACGGGATCTCAGAGTTTCAGCCACATTCAGCAATACATGACCCCCTTTTCCCTACAACAGGTCACTAGAACACAACCGGTTCCCTGAGCACCAAGACCCAGGAACCCTAGGAAGCCAGACGCCCATACAATCTGCCATGGCCTGTGCAGACTTCGCTGTGCGGCTTCCAAGTCCACGGTCAGCAGTGAGCCATGCATCCTGCCCCCAAGCACTCTAATGACAGGGCAGGCACACATGCTAAAGAAAGAGGCCACGGGGCAGGGCTGCACCGCGTGAGCGATACTGCAAAGACTTCAGGGAACCCACGAGAGGCCAGGAGGTGGGGAGGATGGAGGACAAGCTGTCTCGCCCTTGCTGGCATGCAGGGACAATGACACCCTCTCACCCAGATGAGAGCAGTGCTCTGCCCTGTGGGTCTGCACTGAGCTGGGGCGGCCTGCAGATGGCTCGGCCCACGAGCATGTGGTTGGCAACTCCTGAACTTTCGGTGACTCGGTGCCAGCTGATCCGATCAGCAATTATGTTTTATTTTGGAGCCAGGGAGGCAGCAGCGAACCAGGAAAATTATAAGACACTACATTGCTATTTTGCTAAGAATATCAACTGCAAAGTTTGGGGGTTTTTTTGTCGTTGTTGTTTTTTCTTAACCAATTGTCCTTTGGATGGTTTGGGGTTTTCAATGCACTAAAATAAGAAAGTCCTGGACACAGAAGTCAGACTAGAGCCAACTGTCCCAGGGCTGGTTTGGGTCCTTACCCAGTGAAAACCTCGTTAGTTGTACAGCTGTTTGGGGGAGGGTGGTTCCTGCTGAGAGCATTTTGATAGTGATAGTAACTAGTAGCAGTCACTAGTAACTGTAAGCACACCATAGCGTGAATCCTAATTGGTCTTCTTAGTAATAAAAACCCGGATCCATATATGGGGTAAATGCTGAAAGATCAGAGGAAACAAGCCACAGCCACTTCTCACCTCACCAACTCCTCGGCCGATCCTATCTCCACGAATCCTCAGCCAAAAGGGGGCCGAACGCCTGTCTCCTCCTGCCTTATATTCCTTTCTCCACCCAGCCATATCACTTCCTGTCTCAACCTTCCTAGTGCTGGGATTAAAGGTGTGTGCCACCACTGCCTGCCTGTTTCTCTTTCAGACTGTATTAAATCTGTGTAGCCCAGGTGGCCTTGAACTCATAGAGATGTTTGCCTCTGCCTCCCGAGTGCTAGGATTAAAGGTGTGTACCACCACTGCCTGGCCTCTATGGCTAACTCTGTGGCTGGCTCTGCCCTCTGACCTTCAGACGAGCTTTATTTGCTAGAACATATAGAGAATATCACCACAGTACACTCTACCCAGGTCGGCAGGAGTTCCTTCTATGGTTGAATCCTCACGGCTTCCTACTGGCTATCTGGGTTTGGAATAAATCACATCCAATTATTAGCTTCAGTTCCCTATCCATAAAAGGGGAAGTACCATCTAGCTCAGAGCTCACATGCAGATCCAGTGAGATGAATCCAAGATTCAGAAAGCATCTCACCAAGGGTATATGTCTAAGGTAACTAAGAAGGTGCCTTCTTGCCGTAAGGTAAATTTCTCGTCATATTAAAAAAAAAAGTCTCCGTTTTTACCATCCTATATGAAGCTCAAATAGCCAATCAGTAGAAAAGATGCAAACAGCATTTCTGGGTGCAGTTCAGGTTAGAGCAATCAAAGGGTTTGTCACTTGGTGACTACACCGTTCCAGGCTCAGCAGCTTAGCGGGTAGGAAAATATTAGAAAGTGCAGGGGAGCTCAATCCAGTGTGAAGCATAGAGATGACTCAGGAGGGAGACGCTGTCTATGCTCATCAGAGCGTTCGGCTCCTCCTCTGAATTCCCCAGCCCACCACTAACCAGGGCTGCTCCTCCAGAAACAAAGCCCTACTTAGGGACTCTGCATGGGAATGGGGCATAATTGCCACTTGTAAAGGAAGCTAGACCCAGAAAAAAACATCCCCAGACTACATCCACAGGAAATGGGGTGATCTTCCTGAAACAATGTTTGCCTGCAGGGGCTGGAGAAGCCAGACAATGTGCCCAGGACGTCCTTGAAGGACAGTGACTCACCTACCAATGCCCTCCCCCAGGACAGCCGGGGCCAACTCCCAGCCATCCCAAGGTTTAGGCCAGGGCTAAACGTACCTCTCACTCAAACAATATTCACTACCACTCTGAGGAGGGGGTTGACATCTCTAGATGAGATGGTCACCACTCCTCTGACTGGTCTGCCAAGACACCACACAGGGTCACGCACACCAGTCCTGGGACAGTGCAAGTAACCAACACAGCCACCTCACCACCCTCTACACCTAGTGCCTCACATGCCAGAGGTTCACAAGGAGTGAACAAGCCAGGAAGGCTGGGGGGCAGGAAGTCACCACACCACTCCTGAAACCAGCATGGGGTATTGGTCTTGGCGTATTATAAAAGAGGGGCCTCAGAGTGGTGATGTAGCTTGTCCAAAGTCACGCAGTGAGGGGATGATGACTCCACGTCTGACTCTGAAGTCAAGGAAAGTGACAAATCCCAACCACTGAGCTGTCCTCCCAGCATTCCAGAGTGTGGTGGTATTGTGTTCCCCAAAATATTGTGCACTCTAATAAACTTATCTGGGGTCAGAGACAGAACAGCCACGATATTAAACATAGAGGTTAGGCAGTGGTAGCACACACCTTTAATCCTAGCATTCCAGAGGCAGAGATCCCTCTGGATCTCTGTGAGTTCAAGGCCACATTGGAAACAGCCAGGCATGGTGACTCACGCCTTTAATCCCAAGAAGTGAGCCTTTAATCCCAGGGAGTGATGGCAGAAAGCAGAAAGATATATAAGGCGTGAGGACCAGAAACTAGAAGTATTTGGCTGGTTAAGCTTTTAGGTTTTTTGAGCAGCAGTTCAGCTGAGATCCATTTGGATGAGGACTCAGAAGCATCCAGTCTGAGGAAACAGGATCAGCTGCGGAACTGGCAAGGTGAGGTTGCTGTGGCTTGTTCTGCTTCTCTGATCTTCCAGCGTTCACCCCAATACCTGGCTCCAGGTTTGATCTTATTAACAAGACTCTTTAAGATTCATGCTACACCAGAGGGGTGTTCAAGATGGGAAACTGACACCTGGAAAGGGCTCGTCACACCTTCCAGCTTCCACAGCTAGAGGCGTGGGAAGTGGGGACTTGGACTCGGACTTTCACACCTTCAAAAGTCACAAATATTTGGGGACCCTGCCATCAGCCAGGTCTAGTGTTAGGCACTGAAGATAAACAGTGGGCAAGATGCAGTCCATGGACTTTCTACCCAGAGGGTCAGCTAGGGTGGAAATGACTCTGCCCATGCGTCCTGTGCTGCTTATCAACATAGGATGTCCGCAGAAAGAGAGGATGGTTTGTGACGCAGTAGCCTGGGTGGCTTTCACTCTAGCATAGCAGAAATCCTATGTATGGCCAAAGCCTGATTTGATCTCTCCGTGAAGATGGCAACGTAGACAGGCTAAGAAACTTACTCACAATGGCCAAGTCATTGGGGCACCAACAGAAACCCAAATACCAAATCCCTGTTGAGTCTCTACAAAGGGCAGCAGCGGAAGCCTCAGGAGACACTGAGTTTGCAATCACCTGCTTGCTCTGTCCAAGTCACCCCTAGAGCCCCAATGCAGAGAAGTAAGAGGGAATCACTGGGCACCAGACTCTAGTCCCCTTTTCCCCCAGGACGGAGCACAGGTGGTAGGCTCGAGAGAAGATGGAACAAAGAAGTTCTTGGGTTCGTGTCTTTGCAATGACTAAGAATTTGTCATCCTCTCCCACCAGGCACCATGGGCTATGGAAACACAAAACCGAGGATTCAGCACCGAATAAAGCCCTGAGATTATGAGCAGGCCATCACTCCCCCATGCACGCATTTCTCGGCAGTTACTTAAAGTCGGTTGGCATTGGTTTAGTTGCCCAACCACCAGCTCTCAGCACCAGAAACAGTCAACTGACATTCCCACAGGAGGACCAGCCCGGAGTCTCCACATCCAGACTCAAGTGACTTGTGGCTATTGCTATGGTGACCACGCCTCTGAGTGCCTCTTGCTTCCCATGAAAAGCAAGTTCCTCCAAGTCCAGCTTTCTCTTCTCCTCAACGTCACTGATACCACGCTTGCTGCCTTGTTAAACTAACAAGCCAGAAAGACAGCGACAGTCACTTTACACCCACACCCCCAACCAGGCAGTCTTCAGTATAGAGTACAGCGTGTAGGCCATCACTGGGTCTCAGTAATCCCATGTGGGGCGTGGGTGGCAAGTTTATCCATGATCATACCTTTCTGGGTGTACCAGCAGGGGGCTTCACAAGCTTGGTGGCTCTTGAAGTTCAGAGTCCCATTGCTAGGACCTGGGACTACGTGACCTCAGAGGCTCAAACCCCAGAAGGTCAAAAGCTCAGTCCCGCACAAATCCTCCACACTTCTCTAAACTGCTTTTTCTACAACTTCTAACATGTTCCTGGATTACAGTTATCAAAATGCTTGAGACAAGAAATGTTTTCCCCCCAGATTTTTGGAATATTTGTACATACACAGTGAGATACCTTGGGGTAGGATCCAAGTCTAAACATGAGATTCATTTATATTTCATATGTATCTTACACAAAGAGCCTGGAGATAACTTCATACAGTATTTCAGTGCATCTGCATTCCCACTGTGACCAGCTGTATAAGGTCAGACATGGAATCTTCTACTTGTGGTACCACGTTGCTGCTCAGAAAGTGTTAGGTTTGGGAGTATTTTGGACGTCAGATTAAGGCTGTTGAACATGAAGGCAGTCACTGAAGGTACAATGTCAGGGAATGGAGGGCATTTCAAATCCCCAGAACACACTGACAACAGAGAGGTCCGGGGTCCTACCTGGATGGGGTTGTAGAGTTCCTGCAGCGGACTTCGAGATCCCTTCCGGCAGCAGATGTCCATACCGAAGGGATTCCGCCGGATGACTGAGGAGAGAAAGTGAAGACCATCAGGAAACAGCTACAAACGTTCGCTGTCTGACAGAGGGAGAGGAGGAGGAGGAGGAGGCGGAGTGCAGAGGAGGGAAGCCTGGCTTCTGGCACAGAAAGAGCCCGTCGCCATCCCCAGCTGCAAGAGCATGGCCCTGTTCTGTCCCCAGCACTCAGGTGTCCACACCCCAACAACACAGACCACACTAAAAAACGCTTTCCACGGCACACAAGAAAGTAAGACAGGCATCTAAAGCTCACTGAGATGCAGCCCCTTACAGAAGGCACCATCAGAGTGCCCAAGGAAACTAGAGTGGCTGTCCTGGGTGTGGTGACGGTCTGAGGACTGCACCCTTAGGTGGCAGGGGTCACGCACACTGAGAAGGTGTGTGACAGTTGTTCCCAGGGGGCCTATGGTGAGGCTGCTGAGGCGGGACACGGAAGACTTCCACAGCAAGCATCCGTTCTGTTTGCTTTCTGTTGCTGTGATCAACGCCAGAACCTAAACCACCTAGACAGGAAAGGGTCCATTTCACCTCACAGCTTACGGCTCATGGAGGGAAAGACCTGGAGGCAGGAAAGGATGCAGAGCCACGAAGAGACGCTGCTGACTGTCTTTATTCTTTATGGTCACTCAGCCTCCTTTCTTACACCACCCAGGACCAGCTGCCCAGAGGTAGCACTACCCACAGCAAGCTGGGCCCTCCACCAGCCATTAGCAATCAAGGAAAATGTCCTGCAGACATTTTCAGGCTAATCTGAAGGCGGCAACTCCTCAACCGAGGTTCCCTCCTTCTGGGTATGTCAGGCCGACAACTGAGATCAGTCATCACAGCATCCTCGTAAGAAGAAACACATTCTAAAGGAGCTTGAAAACTGGGGAAAGTAAATACAGACCAGTAACACAGCTACCCACACTGTCTGCTGTCCCACCCTGCACCTGGGGGGACACGCTGTGCCTGTACAGAACTGTGGTGCGGTGTGTGTGCTTATGACAGCGCCACCAGAGACCCTGGAGGATCTGGCTGCCCCAGCTCTGCGGCATTTCCACAGCAATGGTGTCCCTATGGCAGGAATTTCCACCGTGGTCTCACACATTCCATGCTGACTGTATCCCTACCACGCCGTGTGCGGCCAACACCTCAGACCATGCCTCTTCCTCTGGGTACCTCCTGGGACCTGGGCTCCTGAGAATGGGGTGAACCATTTCCTAGGGGCCCCTCTACAGGAAGTCGAAAGTCCTGTCTTTCCCAAGTCTTCTACAATTTGCATTTTCATTAAAAGATCAACTTGAGGCAGAAAGGATGGAGGTCTGTGGTTCTGGAGAGAGCCAGCACTGATAACTGAGAGGAGAATTAGAACTCCTGTCCCAGTCAGCAGTGAGGGGGCCAAGAATCCTTGCCAGTAGAAATGAGCCGTTTCTTTCTTCGTTTTTCCCATCCACAAAACACCCTAAATCCATGCACCTCCAACATTAGCACCTAACTGCGGACAGAGGGAGGGAGAGGAGAGGGGAAAAGAGAGAAGGAGGGAGGGAGGGAGGAAGGAGGAAGGAGACAGGGAGGAAGAAGAGGGAGGGAAGGGAAAAAGAAAAAGGGGGGAGCAGGAGAAGCAGGTGGAGGAAGAACAGACGAACATGGGCTTTGTTCAAACATCAAACAGTTCGCTGCGGAGTACTGCCGTAATGAAGATGAATGGAACAAGACCAGCAGCGCCTCCCCAGAAGTCGAGAGAGCACCCTGGTGTGTGGTGGTGGCCAAGCGCACCCTCCCTCACTCCCTGGGTTTGAGTCAGGGCTCTAACCATATACCGGCTGTGTGACCTCAGGCAAACCATGTACACTCTCTGTCTCCGTTTCCTCACTGTGTAAGGGGTTGAAAGGAAACCTCTCTGCGCTGGTTGTGAAGGTTGAGTTACTACGCAGACTGCTTAAAATGTGCTTGGCA
>CABHPP010139334.1:0-32963 GCA_902168425.1 Peromyscus attwateri | reverse complement strand
CAGAAAGAATAGAAAAAGACAATGAGACACTTTTTTTTTGATCCAAGAGAATTGAAAATCCTTTGGCTGCTCTTCACTTTGATCTGAGTACGCTTATTTGCTCCTTGTCCTCTGTGATGGAGTCTATATTGCACTGAGTTCAAATGCTCAGCTGTAATTTTATTTGCCTCCAGTCTTTGGGTGGTGGGAGTTTAATTTTGCCTGTTACATCTTAAAATCCTTTCAGCCTAATCCCTTTCTATTAGAAAGGCAAATGTAATATTTCCTCTCTCTGTCTCTCTGTCTCTCTCTCTCTGTCTCTCTGTCTCTCTCTCTGTCTCTCTGTCTCTCTCTGTCTCTGTGTCTCTCTTTGTCTCTCTCTCTGTCTCTGTGTCTCTCTTTGTCTCTCTCTCTGTCTCTCTCTCTGTCTCTCTCTCTCTCTCTCTCTCTCAAGGGATTATACAAATTCTTAGGAGAATTACTTATTTGAGTGAGGAAACGAAAGAAGGCTCTGCTACCCACAGATTGCTTACACCCTGCTCCTCCCTGAGTATCTGATACGAAGTCTCTTGATCCACAGCAGACATGTGACAGCCCCTCCTTGTTCTCAACACTTCTAGGTTTCATTCCTCACTCAGAAATCTGGCAACATTCCCTCTTGTATGTTCATTTGTGTCCAACTCTGGGATCTCCCTCCTCTGGATCCTGAGAAGCAATAATTTTTTGTCTATTCTTTGGAGGCTACTCGAGTCTGGACATTGCTGCTCATAAAATCTTGTTAAATAAGATTCATAGCCCAGTTGCTCTTAATTACGAGCCTAAGCATCCTTTCTGCTTGGTTTTAAATTTCACAGGGTAGGGATTTGATTTCAAGGAAAACTTTATGAAGTTCAGTGACCACGTTCCTCTAATTAAATGTGAGTCTTCCCAATGACTAGACTCTATTCATCTGAATATTTTACAAGCAGGTGTTCATTTATTTTATAAGCACAAAAATTTTTTTCTTTGAGGCAGTCTCTGTCTACCTCACAAAGTGATGGTTTTGGCCCTTGGTGATAATAAGGGGGAAAAAAAATCTAATCCCAACTAAACCTGTGAGTTTTGTTGCTCTCAGGTAAGGAACAAAAATAGATATGTGCCTGGTGTGAGGCTGACCTGAGGCGTGTGAAGATGCCTTTGAGCTTCACATGAAGCAGAGAGCACACAGAGAGCACAGG
Organism: Peromyscus attwateri; assembly: GCA_902168425.1. Lineage (NCBI taxonomy): Eukaryota > Metazoa > Chordata > Mammalia > Rodentia > Cricetidae > Peromyscus > Peromyscus attwateri. The sequence goes on along the minus strand of CABHPP010139334.1, from coordinate 31,767 downwards.
GACAGAACATTCAAAGGAAATACTTGTGGCTTTATTTTTCCTAGGGGAAGAGACCATTTTATAATCATTCTTTATTACTTTACATAACATATTATATGTTCTTATGAAAAGATTTCTTTTCCACATTAAAACTGACACTCTTATGCTCTGATATTGTAGTTATTAACATCCTGATGTGGGAAAACATTCTACTTTAGTCCAGAACTGAGCTTTCTATATCGTTTGAATCATCCTACAGTAACTTGCACCTCCGTGGGCGCTAGAGAAAAAAAGAAAGGAGAAAAAAAAAAAGAATTTGTTGACTAATGCTCCTCTTGGGGAAAAAAATAGACTACATAGTAATTATCTTCTCCCTTTTAAAAATGGAACTACTCTTACCCTTTTAGATCCACGGCACCTAAAAAGTTCAAAACACTCTCCAGGAGACTTGGAAATATGTTACAATCCTAACCAGAAATAAAATGAAATAGTGTTTTCACTTTATAGGCATTCAAATGAGATATGGGGAAAGAGAACATTTTTTCAGTCACAAAAAATATGATAAGGACTTAGATTTATTGAAAGTTTAACATGTGCTGAGCAGTAGTCTATAATTCCCTGTACAAAGCCGACTTGACTCAGATCACTATTACTCTATTACTGACTCTATTACTCTATTACTGACTACCTTTTGAAAGATTTATGAACAGATAAGCAGCTGGGTCAAGGTCACCCAGAGTGTATGCAGTAGAGTTCAAAACCTTAGTGTATTGTCATCATTCAATACTGCACACCAAGTCTTCACCACGTGCAGACAATGAAGCTTCACCATGTCAAACTGGAGTTCAGCTCCCTTGTTAACTGCAGTGAGCTGTTTATGACCTTTGAAATGAAAAATTAAGATTTCAATAAGTTCTCTATGATGGAAAATGAAGAGGTACTTCTGGACAAATCCGCCCTGATTATCAAGGACTTACTTAAATTCCCTCCAATAATGATAGTAGGTCTGAATGTTCAAAAAACAATACAAACATCCCTGATTAAAACCTGAAAATTGAGATCCAAACACAGTAGGTCAAAGCATGTGGCTAAGCTATTGCTACTTCCTACAAATTACTATATAAAGGCAACTGAAGATTTATTTTATTGAAATGCTATATGTCCATTTTGTGGTCACAATGTTGTACATCACTGGTCAAGCAAATTGGATAAACTATAAATGCATATGAGGAGGTCATTAGCTCAGTGAATGATACAACTCAATGAGTACCTTTGGATAGGTGTCTCATTAAAAAAAAAAAGAAAAAAGACAGCTGTGAATTCATTTTCCTGCTTGAGGAAACAACAGGAGAAGAACTCTCCAGCTTAAATGTACTCAACTGCACAGTTACAGGATTGTGATACAAGTCAACCCAGTTCCCTTTCATCCCTGCATCTAGATGGTCTTAGTGCTTGGCTGTTTATACAGAGCTGTCCTATCTGTTTATTTTACTTTTTTCTTATAGTAAGGCCCAAGCAAAGATGGTGTGTAGTCTGCCTTCAAAATCAAAACATCTATAGGCTGGCAAGGTAGAGACAGCACAGCTGGTAAAAGTGCTTTGCAAGCAAGCCTGGGTTCAACCCCTGTAACCCATAATGGACAGAAAGAATTGACTCCTGAAGGTGTACATGCATGTGTGTGCGTGCGCACATGCACATGTGTGTGTGTGTGTGTGTGAAAGAGAGAGAGAGAGAGAGAGAAAGAGAGAGAGAGAGAGAGAGAGAGAATGTTTTTAATTAATTCAGAACGTGTTAGACTATGTATCTGACGCAAACTGGCCTTGAACGCATGATCTCCCTATCTTCCCTTCAGAAGTACTCAGATGAGAGGTATTCTCCACCACACCTGACTCCTCATAACTTTTTGAACAGAAGCAAGTTATTTAATTTCTCTGTAACTTATTTTTTCTCCTTTGATAAAAGATAGTATATAAAAATTCAGTTAGTTAATGTGTATTTAAGAAAAAAAAACAGAATGCTCTTTGCCATATAACAAGCTCTTTCTCAAGAAGGATGCTCTTATAATTGCTGTGACCAAGACATGTTAAAGAGCAGGAGCCTTCCCACTTGGGAAGTGATGCTAGCACAGGGGACACCCATGAAGACAGGCCACTGTGCTTGCCCCTGCGTTACATGGCATGGCTCCCATTTCTCCTGCCCTTGAGTGAATTTATTGAATGACTTCTGAATAGGGCCCAGTGGTAGGGTTCTACTTCTGAGACTGGACTGTGTATGCTCTATGCTTCTTACAGACGGTCACCTGTTATGTTATCAGGCAGCTTCATGAATAAGTCTGTGTAGAGAAAAACTGAGGGAGGTGTCAAGCCAATGCTTAGCAAGGACATGAGGCCCCCAATCCAACAGCTCTAAGGAGTAAACACTCACATGAACCCCAGGGAAAGCAAATCTTCCTCCTCTGAAATTTTCACATCAGTCTTGAGAGCTGAGCAAGAGCTTGGCTGCAGCCTCCTGGGGGAATGTAAGCCAAATGCATTTGACTAAGCCAGGATCAGATTTCTGACCCGAAAGTTTGAGATGATAAATGTACATTGTTTTGAACCTTTCACTTGAGTCTTAATATGTCACATAGCAATGGATAACCAATACACATACCAAGTGCTGGGCAGGTGCTCTGGAATACAGGTATAATTGAATTGACTTAAAGAGAAGTCCAGAGATCCCAGGAGTGAACTTTGCCTGTTTTCAAAATCCATGCTTCTTTTTAACCATAATTCTAATTTCTCTTATTGACTCATTTTTTGCATTACTTTTGATTCCTGTGTTTGGCTTATGGTAATTAAAATAAGTATTGCTGAAATCATTCAGTAATTGAGCTCAGTCTGATTTTGAACCATGCTATAGGTCTTCAAGCAAGACTTGTGAAGCTGAATAAATCTCTGTTAGCAAGACGCCAGTTTTACCCACATGTATGCTGTAGGCAGTAGGTTCTAAGGTTTTTATAAACATCAAATTATAGCCCCCAAGTCTGAGTTCTTGGTTCTAACCTCCTCATTATTGCTGTCATTTATTTTTGGAACACTGTCTTAAAATAAAAAAGTCACTCATGGTACTTAAGTTAATTCATGGCTTTAAGTCAGTGAGGGTAATCAGCCATCACCCACTCACTCTCATCTTCAAACAGAATTCCGGTCAACAAACTGGTGGTCATGTGACTCTTGGACCTTGATCCTGGACCCAGAAACTTTTCTGCTTCATCCTTGGAAATAGTTGAATCCTGAGACGGTTAATGATCCATGCCAAACCATTAGAAAAAGCTGCAGAGCCCGTTTAAACTCGCAGTCAATCCTGAAGGCAGACATGAAATAAGAGATTTATAACTACTCCAGATATAGCTCAGACCTCAAAAACCAATTCCTTGACAAAGTCTTTTCCTTCTGCCATTTTGAAATAATTAGTGACTTTCACTCAATGGCATATTAAATTTTTATCTCTGGTTACTGTAGCAAATTGAGAACAAAATGAAAATCATTAATCCCAGCAATGAAGATGTCAGTTATCTTGGATTTAGACACATTCCATTGGAATGTGTTATTAAAATGATTAAGTATGTTTAAAAGTTTCAGACATTTATCTATCATTCATGCTAGAATTAGTCTATCAATAGTGAAACCATCACTAATTTTAAAGTAGGCGTATTTGGTAATAAAGAGGTCTTGGGTCTCACTAATGTTCTAAAAGAGAAACACATGCATAGCATTGGATAAAAATAGTTTGGGAGGAAAGACATTTTATTTCTTAGTTACTATGCTGGCAAACATGCAATGACTGAAGTTTCATTGTGAAATTTTCATACATTTGTACACACACACACACACACACACACACACACACACACTTGTACTTCACACTTATCAGCTCTGTGGCTTTTCCCTCTCCCCAATAGCTGGTCCACGTCCAAAGCAGTTTTCTACTTTCATGAAATGTACCACCCAGTGTGCTCTCTTGGTCCCGCCAGCAGCTTCTGTCCTTTAGAACTCTCTTCCCTTCCTATTGTCCTATGGTTAGTTTATAACTTATAAATATAGAGAGAAGGGATGGGGGAGACAGAGAGGACAGAGAAAGAGGTGGTGCTCTAGTAAAGACTTTGCATATGAGTGAAAACGGCTGATACTTTCTTTTGTGACTCTGGATTGCTTTATTAATATAATAACCTCCAATGACATCCATTTTCCTGCAAATAAAATTTCCATTTAATTCTTTATGGTTTCAGATATCCAATTATGTCTAATAGTTTGTGTTTTAGAAGTTGAATCCTTATCTTTGCTATTGTGAAGAGTACAGCAATAACAAGGATATGCACATGTATATGAGATATGCTGACTTAGAATCCTTCAATTACATATTAAAAAGTGATATAGCTGGGCAATATGTTAATTATATTTTTTAAATTTTTTAGAAACCTCCATATTGGTTTTCACAGTAGAAATCATTCACTAGCAATACAGAAGGGTATCTCTTTCCTAACATGCTCACAAACCTTTGTTTTCTCTTTTAAACTAACATATGTGTTTGTGTGTGTGCGTGTGCATGTGAGTGTGCGTGTGCGTGCGCGTGCACGTGCGTGTGTGTGTGTGTGTGTGTGTGTGTGTGTGTATGCCCTAGTGCACACTTCCTTATTTGTATGTGCAGTACCCAAGGAGGCCAGCAGAAGGCAGAAGATCCCACGGAACTGGCTAGAGTTACAGGTTATTGTAAACCACCGGATGTGAACGTTAGGAACCAAATCCTAGTTCTAGGCAAGACCAGGAAGTGCTCTCATGCCCTGAGTCACCTCTGCAGCCTCTTATTTGTTTTCCTGATGACAGCTATGGTATCTGGAATGAGTTTGAATCTCAAAGCACTTTGCTTTCTGCATTTCCCTGATGGCTATCGGTGTTGTATACTTTTCCGAATACTTATTGGTCATTTAGATTTCTTCATTGGAGAATTATCTGTTAAGTTCACTATCCTGTTTATTTATTAGATGATTTGGGGTATGTGGCACTCAATTTAGGGGATGTTTTGTACATTCTAGGCAGAAATTCATCGTTGGAGATATATATATATATAGATAGATAGATATAGATATATCTATCTATCTATATATATATAGTTGGCTAGGATTTTCTCTCACTCTGTAGGCTGTTTCTATGCTGTTGATAATTCACTTTATGTGGAAAGGATTTTTTTATTTCATGCAATTTCATTTATCAGCTCTCGAGGTTATTTCCTCTGCTATTGGAATCCTTTTCAGAAAGTTCTTGCCTATACCTATATCTTCAAATATTTTTTCTGTCTTTCTATAGCATTTTCAGATCTTAAAGTATTTGATCCATTTTAAACTTATTTTTGTGCAGGGTGAGAGATATGTATCCAAGTTTTATTCTACATATGAAAATTGAGTTTTTACAGCATGATTTTCTTGGGAGACTGTCTTTTTTTCAAGGTAATTTTTCAAAGATTACATGACAATAATTATGTGGGTTTATTTCTAGATCCTCTATTCTATTCCACTGACCTATGTGTCTGTTTGGTGAGACACTTTGTTGTTGTTGCTCTTAATGAGCCTATAAATTTAAAAGTTTCATTGTATCTTCACACATAAATGTCATCTACTTTGCTCATATTAACACCCTCATTATATGATCTTGTTTCCATTCCCCTGATTAGTCTATGTCTCCTCCCCAAAATTTCCTATTCTATTTTTATGTGGTGTGTGTGTGTGTGTGTGTGTGTGTGTGTGTGTGTGTGTGTGATATGTTGACACAAAACATGCCACAATTGTCTTTCTGAGTCTGAATTATTTAGTTTAGCATGATGTTCTCTGGTTCTATCTGTTCTCTTACAAATGACAGAATCCTAGTCTTTTTTGTTTTAAACATTTTAATTATGAGACAGGGTCTTGCTGTGTTACCCAGACTGGACTTGAGCTTGTGATCTTCCTGGCTTTGACTCCCAAGTAGCTGGGATTGCAAGGTGGCATAACAAGCCCTAACTCCTATTTTCAACGATAGATGTTCTGAATGGTATGAAATGGAGTCTCCGTGTAATTTTACTTCCATTTCTCTGTGGCTAAAGATATTAAAATTTTCTCACATATGTATTGGCTATTTGCACTTCTATTGAAAACTCTTTGTTCAATTAATTAGTTCATTTATGGATTTAACTTTTGGCATCTAATCTTTTTAGTTCTTTATATAACCTGGATACTAGCTCATTGGCTGATATGTAGCTAGCAAATAATTTCTCTCATTCTGTTCCTTGTTTCTTTGTTAATTGTTTCCTTTGCTGAAACCCTCTTTAGACTTCATCATATTGAATATACAATACAAAAGCAAATTAGACAATGAAAATCTGCATTTTGATATAACATAGTACAAACGTTCTTGTAAAATTTACTTTTGTAATTTTAACAACCCATTTAAGATTCAGTTTGTCTCATAGTTTGTGGTGAGAACATTTGTGTGTATGTAGAGAACATGCAAGTGTGTGATTAAGATGAGCTAACCATACAGTATGCCCTGAAAATTAGACTCCAAAGGTCTGAAGAGGTTGCTCAGGTGAAGAGAACTTGCTGCACTCCCAGTGAGTCTGAGTTTAATTTCCAGCAACCACCATAATGGGAGGCTCAAGACCACTGGTACATGCAGCTCCCAGGGATTCAATGCCCTCTTCTGGCTTTGATGGTTAAATGAACACATGTAGTGTGCGCGTGCACACACACACACACACACACACACACACACACACACACACATGCACACACACGCACAAATAAATAAAAATGAAAATCAATCTTTACCTTAAGTAGACTCAGATCTCTCGTAGATATCAACAAAATCAAAATTGTCTGCTAAATCTCATTCTTCATGCCATGCTAAAATCCTCTCATTTGGAGATAAATTCAAAAATATAACCATTGATATAATCTCAACTTTGACATTATTTTTAATTATATTCCACATAGTATAAGGAGGAATAATAGAAAGAGGAATAGATTTATTTTCCAAGAGGTATGGATCCTGTTTTGCATGATGTGACTTATGCAGTTTGGGGAAATGTTCCTTACCTCTCTAACGGTAATTCTTTTTGTATTAAGTGACAAGATTCATATTTAAAATCCCTACAGATGTTCCAGGCAAATTGTGACAAATATAATGTAGCTTCACATATTCAAATAATTCAGCTTCTGAAAAATAATGGTTATGTTGGTCTTGTAGGCATTAGTAACCCAGGCAGCATCTGTTTCCAAGGACAATGGATCTTCATTGCTCATGAATTATACATTGCCCAGTTCACCTACACACTAAAATTTGCATATAATCCCAATATTAATAATCATGCTGTTTTCATGGTCATTCATAAGGATGTATAGTTTCATTTAAAAATAAGTTATACAGTGAAAATGCTCACAACCAAAGACAAATAAGACAATACTCTGACTCTTTCTTTCCAGCTCTTTTACTGCAAACAAGTAGCACCTTTTAGGCCTTTAATTTTACTTTTTTGGTGATTATTCTGTTTGAAATAGTCTCAGAAAATTTTGCTAAAGTTCTGTCTGCAGTCACAAAGCTTATGGAAGATGGTGATGCGCCTTACAAGAATGTTAAGTAAGCATTGTTGAGACATGACTTACAGTACAGCTCTCCATGAGTTCAGAGCCAATTAATGCACATACAGTACATATTAAAGTGCCTTTAAATGAACACACGTATAAACAAGATTGTGTAGTTGTAGACTAATGAAACTGTTATAATAAGGCCAGTGTTGCAAGAACTCAATGCTGTCATTTCCCCCAGAGAGCCTTTCTTCAAAGAAGCGTTCCTTCTAAGGAAATTTTTAGTAAATTTACAGTAGCCTTTTATTGCCAGAGAATGTTCCAAACGCTCATGGAAATGCTTGGTGTGGTCACTATGACATAAAATACAGTCAAATATTTAGGATTTTGCTGTGTTCTTTCTTATTGTTATTACACTACTGTCTGCAGTTTCCAAATTTCATCTTCATTTTCTAACTTATTTCCACTTGAATTGCATCTAGGCAGTTCCAGATTTCATTTGATGTTACAACTATCTTTGAAAATGTCATTTTGCAGGGTCTTTAGTTTCATATCATCCAATACAACAGCCCCACAGAGTGTACATTCAGCCTGCTCAGCATGTGGTCTCTGGGGATGTCACAATAGTTTTGACAGAAGTATGTCCTACCATTTTAATAGACTGGGGGAAATATCCAGGAAGTAGAATACAGATATGGGAGCAATACAACTACAAAGAATTCATTTATTTTTCCAATAATAAAAAAAACTAAAATCCTGCAACCTGAACCATCTCCAGATAATTTGGTGAAAAGAAAAAAGAGAAAGGGTTTGGGATGTGGTTCTCGATATTTCACTCCTGTGTTAACATCTGTTTGGCAGAGTTGTTACACTTAAGTCCTGTAAATCCTGAAACTACCACAAACATATATGTGGAAGGGCTTTAGGGGAGTTGAACCTGTAAGTTAAATAAGGAGAAAAACATCCTGATTAACATACCACAATCTGTAGAGGATGTAAGAATGTGTTGGAAAGTTAGTGGATATTGTATTCCCATTGTCGTAAGTAACTTATACTTCTCCCTCAAAAGAAGGCAGTGAGACAACGTCTTGCCTATTGCCAGAAATAGGAAAAATGGGAGAGTATGTAAAAAATCAGTTGCTACCCATACTTGTTTTTTAAACCCAGGCCCATAAGAGAATATGGAATTGGATTATGCCACTGCAGCAATTTTGAGGTCAGGAAAGAGAATCAATTAGCCTTTGTGGGAAAAGGATCTGTAAGAGCTTTCCTGCAGAGTGGGAGCATCTGGGTTGATAAGCAGTGGGCAATGGTGCCCACGCTGATCTACAACCAGGGAGGCAGCAAATCTTGGGAAGATGTCAGCTGCAAGTACTGCAGCAGTTAGGCCACAGAAGAGGCCTTAGTTAGTCTGTTTTATGATATTACAATGAAATGACTGAGGCCAGACAACTTTATAAACAAAGAAGTTCACTTCACCGTTCTGGGTAATCAAAGGTAAACAGTTGGTGAATACTTTTTATTTCTTTCTTTATTTTGAATAAAATACTGAGGTGATGTGAGTCAGCACATGACAAGAAACAGAGAGTGCACCCATGTATGTCTCTTCTGGTCGCTCTCTTCTTACAGAGCCACCAGTTTTCAATCATGGCACGTACCCTGGTTAACATACATGATCCCAAATAGTCTATCTTTTCTCATCATAGCCAGATTAAGTTTGTGGTCTCTTAATAACTAACAGTGGGAATTAGATTGTAGTTCCTGGCCCCCAGCGGTACACACTGAATCGTGAACCAAAAGGGTGTATATAAGAATATATATCAATTTATTAATGGGGGCTGTGGGAATACAGACTCACAGGTATAGAATAAGGTAGATCCAGCTGCAGAGTCCTTCCACTTCGTTCAGGAAAGACGGGGATCAACACATGCTGCTTCATGCTGTCTGTCTTGGTCTCCACAACCCAAGAGAGAGTGTGACCCCCCCCCTCTCTTCCCTTTTAAGAGGTCATATAGGCAGACAAGAAGTACCACCTCTATCAGGCCAGGTAGGCCAAGGTCATAGGTGGAGTGAATACCCACTACACTTCCCCTTTTTTGTCTAAATAAGAAGTTGTAAACCCAATACAAAACTCCATACACTAAGAATGATTATCAAGTACTGTCCAGGAGAATGAAAGGGTAATAACCTAAACAAAAATGGAAATACAACCAACAAGAACAACATTTAGCTAGAAACACATCCTAGATGTCCAGAATACAGGTAAATGGCAAAATACAGAGACTACGCCAATAGAGCTGTCCCATCATAAAGAATCTAAATCTAGTACCTGATATGTTCATAGCTAAGGAACGAGAGATTGTAACTGTAATCTTCTAGTCTTCAACCCCATCAAAAACCTGAGAAGGAAGATAATATTACCTGAATAAACAGGAAGTGCAAGCAAGCAACTTCCAAAAAATACAAGGAATGACAGGGACAGCTGGCTGCCTGGACAGTCACCCAAGGTTTCTCTGCAATGTTGGGGCATCCACTTTTGGCTACAGGCCTAGAATATCTGACAGACCATTTTTAGAAGCAGAACATTTTTGAAAGATGGTCCTACCTTGTCTTGACAAGGTTCAGCAGTCGTTTTTTCTTTGTGTCCTGCTCATCCTGAACAGACAGCATGCTTACTGTCAGCAGTCAAGGCAAGGGCAGTTCTATAACCAACTGGCCACATTTGCTAAAAAGACAAATTCCGTATGGAGTGTCTTTGATGCCCAACATCTTCTTGGGAGTAGATTGGTGCTGCCAGGAGCAATCATGTCTCACATCAACAGAGTTCTAAGTTATTAAAACATTTAAATGCCAAGTTCTCCAAGTCTATGAAGTATTTGAAGGTTACCTATCCATCTGACATATATTTGTATATATCTAGGAAACCTAACTAACATAACTATAAGTATGACAAGAATGGGTGACTATTAACCTATAATTATTATCAACCTAAATAGCCTAAAGACCAAAGCTTCACATTATAAAAATAATCTGTAAACATGCACAGTATAAAAACAGTGACCTCAAATTTGTAACAATATACAAAACATTTCAATCAGAGGTAGAAATGTATAGTGCAATATGATAACAATCTCCTTAATATGTATCAATATACAAAATATCCTAAACAGAGGTAGAACAAACATACAACATAACTAATACAATTTTATATTTGTATCAATATGCAAAAATATTTTAAACAGGAGTAGGAACATATATACAATATGACAAATATAGTTCTGAATTTGTATCAATATACAAATCATCTTAAACAGGAATAGAAATATAATTTTACATTTGTATCAATATACAAGAATCCATACCAATGCAAATTATCTAAAGCTAATAGTTTGCTAAATTAGTCTACAAGTAGATACAATAATCTACCTTATTTTCCTGTCCTATCCCCCTTTTTGTCTTTTCCAAAGATATTCCTGAGTCTAAACTTCATTGATCCAACCCCAACCCTATTAACTTACAACCAACCCCTAACAGATGACAATTATCCATAACCCTGAGAAAACAAAATCTTTTGGGAGAGGTGGTGTCATTTTCTTAGAATTGCTTCCTGTCCTGCTATCTAGAGAGTGATGGTATTTCTGTGAGATCCTGTAAGAAAACTAAAACAGTGGTTAAATCTTATTGAGACTAGCTGTAACATCTGTAGCCAGTCTTAGACTAATGGGCAAGGCTTATCTGAAGTGCTGGCTATAGGTGTAAGAAGGTGGACCATCTCAGCCAACCATCTTGGAATTGTTTTAAGCATTTTGTAGTCCAAAGCCAATCTTTGAGTGGTGTTTATAGGCTCAATGGCATCATTAAGGACCAGGTAGAATCATTGTTGTGGGACCCCATCTTCCTTCTGGAGACTTCAGAGATCAATGTTAGGAAAATTTTATTGTTCACTGTGGAATACTTAAACATTATTAATATTAAAATGGAAAGTTTAAATTTTAGGATATCACTATATCTAAAGAAAGATTCAAAAGAGTCAAGAATAAGTATGGGGAGAAACAGAATTTTAACAACAATGATCCCTAAATTTTTGTTCTTCTTCTGTCCCACACCAAGTGGTTCTTCTGATATGAAACAGAAACTCTTAATTTTTTCTTTTAACAACATGCTTGGATTTAGAGAAGGAGAGAGCCACGCTCCAACTCCAAAGCCAGCTTTGATTATAATTTAGGACTACAATTTTTCTGAGAAGTATATAGGTATAGATGTTTAGGTAGTGAGATTTTTACCCTGTAAGAATATTGGTACCTTTGCTTTGTAATTTTTCCTAAATAGCTTTCCCTTCTTCCTTAGCTGTCTTGATGTCCAAGGTCTTTTGACTTCTTGAAGATGGTTACTTCAATCTTCCTGTAAAAACAAAGTCAGAACCCTGCCCTGACCCTTGTTTGGTGAGTTTTACTTATAATTTGTGGGACTGTGTGCAAACCATAGCTATATGTAACATATCAGCTATCGTGATTCTTGTGTGATCCTGGCCTCCCCATGAAAATGTTGATTTTGATTTTTTAAATGGTAAGGAAAGGTTCAAACTCATTTGCTTGATTTTCAAAAGTAAAATAAAACTATTTCTCACACTAAATAGACATAGATCACAGCTATGTGTTAACCATCTAACACCAACCCCAGCCTACCATACAGATACTATTCAACCCATTTTATAGATGAAGAAAGTGAGGCACAGAAAGGTCAAATGCCATGCTTAATGTCACAGTACAATGAAGGAGCAGAAATGGGACTTGAAAGTAGGCAAGTGAACAGAAAGTATGTCAGAACACACCACTGCTCTGGCTATCCTGCCCTGCAAATAGTGGGCCACAAAACCCTTTTTAAAAGTCATCTACCAATTTTTGTCAGTTAACCTTGTACCCAGCCACTTTGCTGAAGGGGTTGATCAGCTCTAGGAGTTCCTGGTAAAATTTTTGGGATCATTTATGTATACTATCATATCATCTACAAACGACAATACTTTGACTTCTTCCTTTCCAACTTGTATCCCATTGATCTCCTTCAGTGTCTTATTGCTCTAACTACATATTGAGTAGATATGAAGAGAGTGGTCAACCTTGTCTTGTTCCTAATTTTAGTGGGATCACTTTGGGTTTCTCTCCATTTAGTTTGATGTTGGCTATCAGCTTGCTGTATATTGCCTTTATTATGTTTGGGTACATTCCTTGTATCCCTGATCTCTCCAAGTCTTTTATCATAAAGAGCTATTGGATTTTGTCAAGGACCCTTTCCTCCTGCTGGGTTGCCTCATCCAGTCTTAATAAGAGAAGAGGGGTCTAGTCTTGCTGCAACTTGATGTACCACGGCTGGCTGATATACATAGAAGGCCTGCACTTTTTGGAAGGGAAGGACAAGGGAGTGGATGTGGGAGAGGCTCAGGGAGGGACTGGATGGAGAGAAGGGAGGGAGGTGAAACTGTGATCACACTTGGAAAAAGTTAATTAATTGATTAATTAATGAAAATGCATCACCAGAAAAAAAGTCATTTACAGAGTTGGGGAGATGGTTCCTCTTGCTATGCAAGCATGAGGTCCTAGATTCAAATCTCAGGTGCCACTATAAACTGTTGTGCATGCCTGTGACCCTAGCACTGAGGATGAAGAGACAGGCTGATCCTGAGGACTCCAGGGCAATCAGCCTAACCAAATAGTTAACTTCCAGTTCGACGATAGACCCTGTCTCAAGGCAATATGGCAGATAGGGACAGAAAGAGACCCAATATCATGCTTTAGCCTCCATATGTATGTACATGGTATGTTCATATTCATGTATGACACACACAAGACATCTGCTACAAAGAAATACTGTGCACATGTTTAAGATTTACTTAGCCAGCCCCTTGAGAGCTGCCATGCTTCTTTTCTGTATTTCCCATGGTGCCTGACATGGACTTTAAAGGGGGGGGGCACTTTCATGAACATGCAAAAATCAATTTTACTCATAAAATAGGTCTGAATGCATCTATGTTGAGACAAAGACACACAGAGAGCCTTTAAGACACAGGTAGTGGGGTGGGATTGATCAGATTAAATGCAATAAATGCTAGATTAGAAGCCTCAGCTGTATTAGCTACCTATTAAGCACATTTCCACTAACTCTTTATTATCTGTTTTCTTCTTAACATCGGAGTGTCTAATAAAAATGGTAATGAGATGGATTTTTTTTAAATGCAGCTAGTAAACTGCCTCTAGGTTTTACTTGGAAGGTATTGCAGATCTGTTTTGAATAAGTGCCATATGACACTTAATGAACAATCTATAGCTCATGTGGCAGATGGTGTTGTGCATACCTGGGCTTCCCTGACATGGATGGTCAGCCAGCTGCAAGCCCTCTGTGCTCAGCCCCGGCAAGCTATACCTGTTATCTCACAGATAGCCTGCAGCTCATGACTAGAAATGCAGAGGTAGAAATATTTGGGATTGTTGTTGTTGTTGTGAGCCTAACCTTTAAAAGATGAGCCATCTCTCTAGCCTGAAATATTTGACTCTCCTTTTCAAATTTTTAGATCAGGGCTGGAGCAAGAGCCAATTAATAAAGCCTTTGTATTAAAATATGAGGATCTGAGTTCCATCCCTAGAGGTTTCATTTTAAACGCGAGGGAAAGTGACGGGCGACTAACATCACTGCTGGGAGGCAGAGACAGGAAGATCTCTGGCTCTTACTAACCAATGAATTATTCTAGCATAACTGGTAAGTTCCAGGCCAATGAGAGAATGTGTCACAAAAGGAGGTAGACTGTGTTTCTGAACATGGCACCCAACAGTGTACTCTAGCCTACATGAACGCGTGCGTGCACACACAGTGCACAAAAAACAACAAAAAAATTTTGGACCATCATAATTTCCAGGCTCCACTTGGGTACCATCTGTGACCTTCACTGAAACTGTCTCCAAGCTCAGCATCCCCCTGCCCTAATCCTGAGAATTTCTCCTTCCTTCCTCAAGTGTTGATCCTGAGAGTCCTCCAAATGCAGTTTCTTTAGCCAGACCTCATGTCAGCATCTGCTTCTTCTGGAAGGTAAGCTGGGAAGCCCAGGGCATAGGAGTATACATTCTCCCAGCCAGAAGACTTACACAGTTTAGCCTAATGGAAGCAGATAAATCATAGCCAAAGATTCAAGAAGCTTATCTTGCTCTGTTGTGTTTCTCAACATTACAATGAAAATATCCCTTTCTAAATAATCCTTAGATCATTTTGCTGTAGCATCCACACTGCAGGAGCTAACACTGAATGCTCACAGGATATCAAGCACCAGGCCAAAGACTCTGAAATTATTCTTTCATTTAAGCTTCTTAGTGCCTGCATGAGGTTAGTGCTATTATCATTTCACTTCACACTATGTATTAGAGTAGTAGTTGGGTGACTTTTTGAAGGTTATATGGTGACATGGCATATTTTGTCTACAGTCTCTTAATGTTGCATATGACAAAGAACTATACAAAATTCAGTAATGCACTTAAGTGATTTCTATTATACTCACCATAAAGGAACACCTAAATTCATCTGAAATATAATAACATATTACTGATATCTGTATCTGGCCTACAGACAGCTTTTGAAGCACATACACAATTACAAACTGCCTCCAAACCCTCTATATTTCTTAAGAGGCCATCTCATTAAACCTTAAAATTTACTATTACCTGCCTTAGATAATCTACCTATCTCTCTTATGTAAGTAATCCTAATGTCTAAGGCTTAGACTAACTTTCCTTACCTTAAAAACGTGCACAAAGTGAAGAGGGGATCAGGAAAAACGGATAAGTTCCAAACTGGAAAATGTTAGTAAATTCAGAAAACAGAAACCCAAAAGATTAAAGTACAATGTGTTAGTGTAGCCTGGTCATATTCTAATGATGGCTACTGCTATTGTCCCTTGAGAGACATCTTGGGGAGAGAAGGCAAGTGCTCCCAATCTTGAGGTTTTCAGAAATACCTCTACTAGGAGAAGAAGTAAACAAAAGACATAAAAATAAAATAATGCATGAAATTTTGTTCAGGAAAAATGTTCAGAGTAAAAATCATGCCTGATGGTGAGCTAGAACAAGAAAATGCCACCAAGTTGTAATGGGCCCTATGCTTGGTACAAATTTTAATTAAGTGAATTCACTGAAGGATTTTAAACAAGCTTCAATGTAAAGGGCAGATGGGTTGATTATTTTCTATATCTCTTCCTACATGCTAAGACAAAATAAAATAAGAGATAGGAGGAAGAAATGGAAGGGAAAATGCCTTTGGTGCATTAGTTCTGCAGGTGAGCATGGGAGATACGGAAGTAGAGATGCTGTGGGATGTTCTGTATGGCAAATGTGTTGCTAATAAAACACTGATTGGCCAGTGGCTAGGCAGGAAGTATAGGCGGGACTAACAGAGAGAATTAAAAGAACAGGAAGGCAGAAGGAGACTGCCTGCCAGCCGCCGCCAGGACAAGGAGCATGTAAAGATGCCGGTAAGCCACGAGCCACGTGGCAAGGTATAGATTTATAGAAATGGATTAATTTAAACTATAAGAACAGTTAGTAAGAAGCCTGCCACGGCCATACAGTTTGTAAGCAATATAAGTCTCTGTGTTTACTTGGTTGGGTCTGAGCGGCTGTGGGACTGGCAGGTGAAAGAGATTTATCCTGACCGTGGGCCAGGCAGGAAAACTCCTGCTACATAAAGAGACTGATAGCCATAGGCAATTGAAGTCATATCAGAGCAAACACGTGATCTACGTAGACATTCCATGGTGAGCATTAATCAATGAAAGGAATACGGTTTATCTTCTGTGTGAGTGTTCTACTGTCACAGATCATAAATGAAAAACCCAGTCTGGAAGAAAGTATAAAATCAATAAAAAAAAATTTCCTCTTTGAATGTACCAAACTATAGGACACAACAAGAAACCACATGCAGAAATAAAATCAGGTAGATTAGATGACTGATAGAAAGTGACTGAAAAGGAAATTCCAGAACCAATAAAGAAATCATACCCAGCAAGAAAGCTGGATGTAAGAGGATCTAAAGAGACTGTTCAGTGCTTAGGAGGACTTACTACTCTTGCAGGGAACTCCAGTTCACTTACCAGCATCCACATGATGGCTCACAACGATCTATAACTCCAGTTTCAGAAGATCCTAGCCCCTCTTCTAGCTTTCTTGAGCACTGCACATACATGGTATGCAGACATACATACAGGGACTCACATGTACACATAAAATGAAAATAAGTAAACCTTCATAAGTTATTGTTGAAGAAGAGAGACTGAGTTAATCAGTAGTCATTTAAGTAATCATACAAAAAAAAACTGAATAAGAGGTCAAAGTAGAAAACACTGTGTGAGTAATATACACAAAGAAAATTTAATAGTGTGTACTCTGTGTCACTGGAGATGAGAATCTACCAAGTAGACCAAACCATATGGTCCAAGTTAAGACACAAAACCCTACACAAGACCCACAGACTAAGCCAAGTAACAATGATGGAGGGGCACATGAGGCCCTATCCCTCCATGAGAAACTATTGATGATGAATGTTTATTGTAGGAAAGAGTGGCATTTTCTTCACTGGTGTAGCCACTGAGGAAGCTGCCCTTGCTCCAGCAAATAACCCCAAGCAATAAACTTAGTGTCAGTGGTCACATACAGAAAGAAGACACAGAAGTAAAAGGGGACTTGTGGAGGTTCCCAGCAGTAAAGGCCAGAGAGGTGGAGCTGAGAGACAGGAATGGAACATTAAAATGATGAAAGTTCTTCATGTAAATGTATGAAGCTCTTAAACAACTAAATAAAAATAATAATAATAATAATAATAATAATAATAATAATAATAATAACCTGAAACAGGGAAGTGGAAATAAAGACAGAAGGGCTCTAGAGTGTTGAGAGAAACATAAGAGAAAGCTCATTTGAACTAGATCTGATTTAAAATTTAATGTTATGAAGTTAAAGGAAAATGTCTTCAACAATGCAGGGAGAAAGCACCAATGAACGGAGACCAACAGAATTTTTTTTTATTTTTGAAATGACTTACAGACTTTTAATTCATGACCATGGTATGTCTTATCACACTTTTGTGTCCTTTTAATATTTTTTTAGAATTTTTTTCTTTATTAAGAAATTTTCTACTCACTCCACATACCATCCACAGATTCCCCCCTCCTCCCTCCTCCACCTCCCCAGCCCTCTTTCCCGAGCCACCCCACATCCCCACATCCCCCAATCAAGGTCTCCCATGGGGAGTCAGCAGAGCCCAGCACACTGAGCCTAGGCAGGTCCAATCTCCTTCCCTGCACAAAGGCTGTGCAAGGCGTCACACCACAGGCACCAGATTCCCAGAAGCCTGCCAATAGACCAGGGACAGCTCCTGATCACCCTGCCTGGGTGCCCCTCCCCCAAACAGTTCAAGCCAAACAATTGTTTTCTATATCCAGAGGGCCTAGTCCAGTCCCACAGGGGCTCCACAGCCACCAGTCAACAGTTCA
Organism: Peromyscus attwateri; assembly: GCA_902168425.1. Classification (NCBI taxonomy): domain Eukaryota; kingdom Metazoa; phylum Chordata; class Mammalia; order Rodentia; family Cricetidae; genus Peromyscus; species Peromyscus attwateri. The sequence goes on along the minus strand of CABHPP010139334.1, from coordinate 13,666 downwards.
TGGGCTTCCACTAGTGTGGTCCGTCATCTCTGCATGTCCTCCCATCATGATCTCAATGTCCCTCGCCTGCAGAATCCCTCCTCTCTCTCATCAATTGGCTTCCCAGAGCTCAGCCTGGTGCCTGGCCGTGGATCTCTGCATCTGCCTCCATCAGTCACTGGACAAAGGCTCTATGATGACAGCTAGGTTATTTGCTAAACTAGTCACAAGAGTAGACCAGTCTAGGCACCCTTTGAACCACTGCCAGCAGATCAAGGTGGGGTCATCCGTGTGGATTCCTGAGAGCCTCTTCCTATTCCCATGATGTCCTCATCTATCATGGTATCTTCCTCCCTGCCCTCCCACTCTGTCCCTATTCCAGGTTGACCATCCCATTTCCCTATGTTCTCATCCCCCACTCCTCGCCCTCTGCCACCACCCCTCCAAACCCAGTCTGCTCATGTAGATCTCATCCACTTCTCCTTTGCAGGGTCATCCATGTGTCCCTCCTAGGGTCTTTCCTTGTTAGCTAGCCTCTCTGGAGTTGTGAGTTGCAGTCTGGCCATCCCTTCCCTCACATCTAGTATCTACTTATGAGTGATTACATACTATGTTTGTCCTTCTGAGTCTGAGTTACCTCATTCAAGATGATATTTTTCTAGTTCCATCCATTTGCCTGCAAATTTCATGATATCATTGTTTTTTTACTGCTGAGTAGTGCTCCATTGTGTATATGTGCCACATTTTCTTTATCCATTCTTCAGTTGAGGGGCATCTAGGTTGTTTCCAGGTTCTGGCTATTATGAATAATGCTGATATGAACATAGTTGAGCATGTGTCCTTGTGGTAAGATTGAGCATTCCTTGGGTATATGCCCAAGAGTGGTATAACTGGGTCTTGAGGAAGACTTATTCCCAATTTTCTGAGAAACCACCATACTGATTTCCAGAGTGGCTGTACAAGTTTGCATTCCCAACAACAGTGGAGGAGTGTTCCCCTTGCTCCACATCCTCTCCAACATAAGTTGTCTTCAGTGTTTTTGATCTTAGCCATTTTGACAGGTGTAAGATGGAATCTCAGAGTTGTTTTTATTTGCATTTCCCTGATAACTAAGGATGTCGAGCAATTCCTTAAATACCTTTCAGCCATTTGAGATTCTTCTATTGAGAATTCTCTATTAAGCTCTGTAGCCCATTTTTTTAATTGGATTGTTCAGTATTTTGAAGTCTAGCTTTTTGAGTTCTTTATATATTTTGGAGATCAGCCCTCTGTCAGATGTGGGGTTGGTGAAGATCTTTTCCCATTCTGTAGGCTGTCGTTTGGTCTTATTGACCACGTCCTTTGCTCTACAAAAGCTTCTCAGTTTCAAGAGGTCCCATTTATTAATTGTCGCTCTCAGTGTCTGTGCTACTGGTGTTATATTTAGGAAGTGGTCTCCTGTGCCAGTGCGTTCCAGACTACTTCCTACTTTCTCTTCTATCAAATTCAGTGTAACTGGATTTATGTTGAGGTCTTTGATCCACTTGGACTTGAGTTTTGTGCATGGCAACAGATATGATCTATTTGCAATTTTCTGCATGTTGACATCCAGTTATGCCAGCAAGAATTTGTTGAAGATGCTTTCTTTTTTCCATGGTACAGTTTTGGCTTCTTTGTCAAAAATCATATGTTCATAGGTGTGTGGATTAATGTCAAGGTCTTCAATTCAATTGCATTTGTCCACATGTCACCAACAGAATTATTATATCATGATTGTGTCAGTATTCAAAGTCACATAGAACAAGTGGATAGAAATGTTGAGAGCGGTGACCTAAGACTATCGGCTGAGTCGTAATTTATAAATAAAGGTTCTGAAAGGCATTTTAATCATGACAGAACACAAGATTAAAAAGTACTAAAGAATCATTGACCAAGAAAAAGAAAAAAACTTGCATAACTGTAAGTGTTGTGTTTGGACAATTCAAAAATGAATGGAAATTGTCTAATGACTATATTAGAACAATGTTGATAAAGCCCAAAGAGAAATAAAATATGACCCAAGGATTTTTTTTAGCCAAGTTATACTTTTAAGTAAAATGGACAGATCATGGGTTCTTTTAGACAATAAAAACCTCAAGGGATTCAATATATGTTCACTTTTCTTGAAAAATCTTTAAACAAATACAACAAGCTGAGAACTGAATCAAAATAAAGAATTCAGAGATAGAAAAAGGTAAGTGAGCACTGGCTCTGTTCACATATACATGTGAGCCACAGTAAGTAAAGACTTACTCTGAGAGGCAACAGAAAACAAAGCATAGGATAATGCTTAGAGCAACTCTGCTGGCTGGTTTTATGTCAGCTTGACACAAGCAATAGTCATCTGAGAAGAGAGAGCCTCCATTGAGAAAATGCCTCTATAACATCTGGTTACAGGCAGGCATGCCCATAGAGCATTTTCTTAATTAAAGATTGATGTGGAAGGGCCCAATACATTGTGGGAGGAAACACCCTTGGGGTGGTAGTTCTGGGTTCTATAAGAAATCAGGCTGAGCAAGCCATGGGGAGCAATCCAGTAAGCAGCACTCCTCCATTGCCTCTGCATCAGCTCCTGCTCCAGCCACAGATATGTTTATATAGAAATACTAGTAGTATCAAATTTGTTAAGATGAATGGGCAATATAACAATTAATATAAGAATATGATGGAATTAGAGACAGAGCAAAGGTTACTGTGAAATATGCCTGCCTTTCAGTATTCAGTACAACTTCAACCTCAATACAGAATACAGAAGCATGTCTGCCCTATATCATGTTTCATAATAATTTTACTTAAGTTTAGAAAAGTCAATGGAGAACTAACAAATGTTTGGGGGGGGAATAGTCATTGGATACTCAACTTTGCATTTTCAGTTTGGTTTATTTTTAATGGTTACAGTAAATAAGTAGAATCCATTCATTTAGAGAGGGATGTACTCCTGGACATCTATCCATGAGTCCTTCATTCTACCTGTCTCATTGGAAACTATTATTTGCTATTATGTTCACTTAATGATGGCGGTTTTCTCTCCATGGTGAATTATTTTTGTTCCTTATATTGTCTGGCATTTTATTTTTTTGCAAATAATAGGTCTTATACTTGGGAGGAGGGGGACTACCAGGTGTCTGGAGAGTTGGTTCGGTGGTTAACAGCACTTGTTACTTTTGCAGAGGACCAGGGTTTGATTCCCAGTACCCACATGTCAGCTCACAGCCATATGTAGTTCTAGTTGCTGTGGGATGTTCTGTATGACAAATATGTTAATAAAGCACTGATTGGCCAGTAGCCAGACAGGAAGTATAGGCGGGACTAACAGAGAGGAGAATTGAGGGAACAGGAAGGTGGAGGGGAGACTGCCTGGAGCCGCCGCGAGGAGAAGAAAGATGTAAAGTACCGGTAAGCCACAAGCCACGTGGCAAAGTAGAGATTAATAGAAATGGGCTAAATATAAGAGTAAGAGCTAGACAATGATAGGCCTGAGCTAATGGCCAAGCAGTTTAAATAATGTAAGAGTCTGTGTGTTTATTTTGTAAGTGGGCTCCGGGACTGGCGGACTTGGGAGAGAAATTCTCAAGCAACATCTAGTCTCAGGTAATCTGATGCCTTCTTCTGATCTCCGAGGGCACCAGTTATGCATGTGGTACATGTACACACATGTAAACAAAACATTCATATAAACAAAATAATAAAAATAAATAAATCTAATTAAAAAACATTACCAAGATAAGAGTATGTAAAGACTGTGTTGTGGTGATATTGTGTTCCCCAAAATATTGTGCACCCTAATAAACTTACCTGGGGTCAGAGAACAAAACAGCCACTAGATACAGAGGCTAGAAATTGGTGGCACTCACACCTTTAATCCTAGCCTCCTGGAGGCATGGATCTCTGTGAGTTCAAGGCCACACTGGAAACAGTCAAGCATGGTGACTCATGCCTTTAATCCCAGAAAGTGAGCCTTTAATCCCAGGGAGTGATGGCAGAAAGCAGAAAGGTATATAAGGCGTGAGGACCAGAAACTAGAAGCTTTTAGCTGGTTAAGCTTTCAGGCTTTCGAGAAGCAGTTCAGCTGAGATCCATTTGGATAAGGACACAGAGGCTTCCAGTCTGAGGAAACAGGATCAGCTGAGGAATTGGCAAGGTGAGGTGGCTGTGGCCTGTTCTGCTTCTCTGATCTTCCAGCATTCACCCTAATATCTGGCTTCAGGTTTGTTTTTATTAATAAGACCTGTTAAGATTCCCGTTACACTGTGTATTCAGTTTGTGATAGCAAGAATCTGCCACCATCACATGAGTGTTGGTAGAGTAAAGGAAGACTTTGGGTTTCTTCTTCTGAAGGCTGTTGGCATGAGGAAGCTGTAGCTAGGCCAACCAGAAATGGGATCTCCTCCACAATTACTTAGTGGTGCACATTTATCTTTCACTATTTTTTTTCCTAAATTGGAAACAGAGATTAGGTAAACTGTCCCAAATTAACCAAGCCCTAACCACATATAGCTTTTTATTAAAGGTCTTATGGTTAGGCTACCAGGCCACATTACTAGAGACAGCAGTCTAATTTCCCTTAAATATGACATGCAGATAATAGGCTGGCTTTCTGAGATGGTTTCTGTACTTAAGAGGTTGCTTTACTTAGCTAATTAATACATGCATGAGTTGGAGTTCTGTTGTTACATTGTGGTGTGTCTGTATATTTTGTCTGTCGCTTGAAACATAAAACTAAAAAGTCAAGTTCTGAACAATTCTTTACTCTTGAGATCCTGTTGAGGGAAGGTCTTCAGCGACCTGTATAGATTGTGTGTGTATATGTGTTTACACATACACAGTCTATATAGATATATGCACATACATATATATATATATATGTATATGATGAATTGAGGCTAATTCATATATTATATATATATGATTACAAAGTTGAATGATATTCAATTACATCCTATTCGTCAAAGCTAGGAAATACTGAAATTTGACATAAGTATCAATATGACATTCAGCACAGTATTCTAAGATGGTTGTTTTCTTGCCCTCTGACTGAAGAAGGGTAACTAAATTTCATTTATAATAAATGACTCAGCTTGGAGAAAATATCCAATCATTTTTAACCTGAAGCATACTTTATTGACAAGGAAATTATTCTGTATTAAACATAATGTACTTGTTGTTTATCTGTCACTAATGGAAATAGACAGTTATTATATAAAAAATTAGTGTTGTCATCTTAATGCTCTAGTTGAATTTATATTTATTTTAATCCATATTGTACTTCATTTAATCATGATGAGGCTATTACTAATAGAAAAGAACAAATTAAAATTGCTTTTATTCTTAGCAACACTGAGTGCTGATATTTCAGCTTGTTTTTGTTTCTTTTTTTTTTCCTGAATGAGTAACTGCCTCTCTTTTATTTCCCTTTAGATATAGTTTCGAGTCTATGCCACAAGCCATCAAATTTCTTCCTTATTTATTTGAACAATGTAGCTAAACTCTAGAGCTGATGTTCTTCCACGTTTGTATGCATATAAAAGTTGCACCTCAGAAGCATGTAAAAGTTGAAACCACCTATAAATACCACATTTGTCCCTTCATAGACATATATCCTAGTCCATCAGAAAGTTAGTAGGTCCCAGTGATTAATTCATAGTTCAGTGTTGAACAGACCTGAATTCCGATTTTCTGTGTGACCTTGGGGCTGTTACCTACTTAACTGAATCAGTTTTGGTTTTCTGAGTCTCTAAAATGGAGAATAATAATAGCTTTTGCTTGCCTAATGTCATTAGGTGTCTAGTCTAACTAACAAAAGCTATACCGTTTCCTCTGTAATTACATGGTGTAGTTGCTCTGAGAAAAAGGTTATTGTGTCTCCCCCATCAATTAGGACCATCAGTCACTGAACTTGATTAACTCAGTCCGTTTCAAGGCTCTCACAGCTGGTCTGCTTTCACAAGGGCAGCACGTCTACATACCAAGGCATGGGCCACATTGACAATAGTAAGGTAAGGTTGTGGTAGACTGTCAGCACCTGAATCCATTGGTATCCAACCAGCTGTTTGTTAGCATTAAACATAGGGGCTCAGGCTCTAAAAGTCTCAGAAACATTGTCTTTTTTGTGTTTACTATTCCTCAGCCTAGAGTCACATCCAAACATGTTATGTTTGAAAGTTACTATATATAGGCATTAATTACTGAAGTTTAGTTTTCTGTATTATAAGATATTGCAAATATTATGCAATAACTACATATTACTTTTACTTATTGAAATAGCATCAAAGAAAAAAGGCAACTATCACCAAACTGAGTGTTTTAAGTTTTAAATATTTTAGCAGATTTGTTTGTTTGTTTTTTTTCATTGGGGGAGGAGGCAGCACACGTGTGCCATGGTGTATGTGTGGAGGTCTGAAGACAACTTGAAGGTGTTGATTTTCTCCTGCTAGCACACAGCTTCTAGGGATCAAATTCAGGTTGTCAGTTCTTTACCCTCTCTCTGATCCATCTCTCTGGTCACACATTGAGTTTTATCACCTAAAATCTTTTCACTGAAATTCTTGTCTACAAAATCATTATGACAGACATTGCAGTTTGAATATGAGATTTCCCACATAGGTTCACGTGTTTGAGCACTTGGTACACAACTGTGGTTGTATTAGTCAATCTTCTGTTGCTGTGATGAAATATCTAAGAAATGCAACTCAAATTCAGGGAAGATGTATTTTGGTTCAAAGTGCCAGAGGTTTCAGTACATAGTTGTTTAATCCCATTGAGGGTGCATGGTATAGAGTTGGCCAGCCCTTTGTATCCCAAAATGGAAAAGGGGAAGAAAATTACCCTTTTGTGACTCGCTACCAAATAGCATTGAGAATCATAACAAGGAGCTAGGTCAGAAAATGAGATGCATGAAGCCAAGCACATCTCAAATCAGGTTCATGTTTCCTTATCATAAACTAATTCAAACAGTCTGCCCTCATACCTCCTTATGTGTGGGCATTTTGTAATAAGAATGCTAGAAAATTATTTGACTGTGGTTCATTAGCCACAGGAAAATTCATTCTCCATCTAGCTCTCCCTGTAGATTGCCAAGAGCTCTGTAAGCCAAGGCTTGTTGAGCTTTGCTTTCAAAAAAACTGGCTAAGAATCTCATTTTGGGCTATCTCCTCAGTTCAGAACAATCCCTCATTAATAGCTGAAGTTTTCCTGTGCCCCACCCGGTCCACAGCCACTCAGACCCCAACAAACACACAGAGGCTTATATTAATTACGAACTGTATGGCCATTAGCTCAGGCTTATTACTGACTAGCTCTTACACTTAAATTAACCCACAATTCTTATTTATATTTAGCCACGTGGCTTGGTACCTTTTCTCAGTTCTGCCTTGTCATCGTTCTTCTTCTGTGCCTGGCTGGTGACTCCTGGCTCAGCCTTCCTCTTCCCAGAATTTTTCTTGTCTTCTTATCCCACCTAATCTTCCTGCTTGGCTACTGGCAGATAAAAATCAGCCTTTTATTTATCAACCAATCAGAGCAACACATATTCAAAGCAAACAGAATGACATTCCACAGCACCCCATATTTTAGACTTTGCCATTTGTCCAGCCTCTCTGTTTACGGGCCATTAAAATTCTTGGGACTTAATTAAGGTACAGAAAACCAGATTGTCTATTCATATGAATAGAACTCCAGGTCAGTGAACCAGCACAGAATGGAGAGAGAGAGATAGACAGAGAAATATGAACATACTTTTCTCTGGGTTCCTGATACCTTGGGGTTTGTAGACTGCCACCTCTGTAGTCTAATGCTTGCATTCTCTCAGTCCCTTGGTCTCCACTACAATTGTCATTCCTAATTTGCAATTCAAATTAGACCTACTCACCAATATTAATATTCTATTATTTTTCCTTTCCTTCTTAGAATTCTAGTATTTAATTTATACATTCAAGTCTTCAGAAAAACTCTCCCAATGAGTCATAAAAGGATATTCTACATGATACCTTAAGAAAGAAAGGAAGGAAGGAAAGAAGGAAGGAAGACAGAGAGACAGACACAGATAGACACATTCACACACACACACACACACACACACACACACACACACACACACACGGGGAGGGGGGGGTCTTCCTCAGTCAGTTTCCTAGGACTGAAGTGGGAGGTGTCCTTCCATTCACTCTTTGTGAACTGGTTGTGGGTTTTGATTCAATCCAGAAAAGCCCTGAGAAAATGGCAATCACTCTCATGAGTGTTGACTGTAAATGTTGGCTTTTTCTAAATGTAAGTCTAGCAGGTCCATAGCATTATAACTGCAAACCTCAATATTATGACTGTACTCCAAAGTCCTGCCCATGTAAAATCCACAGTCTTCATCTTAAAAGGAATAAGACATAGTTTATTTTGGAGCCATTTTGAGTGGCATGGCCTGGAAACACAGATATAGGATATACAAAATTCCATGTTCCAATGTGGAAGCAGTTTCACAGGTTTTTATAGTTTTGTAACACAAAGAAAATCATGAATCAAGGCAAATTTAAAATATGTTGGTGGGTACATCAGAGAGGCAGGTACAAAGAGATACAGGAGCTATTCTATAAGCCCAAGGTGTTGTCTGATGACATTCTTAGCTCCTGAATTGGTAGAGACTAGTGTTATAAGAAGTTGATAGCTTCTAAGAGGTTTTTATTCATTATCACAATGTGTTAGTTCAGATAGAGTAGGGTAAAGAATGGCTGTTCCAGAATTCTAAAACTAGATCAAGATAAAGGGATTAGCCTTTGAGCCTACAGAATTCCAGTCTCTCCACAACACTGAAATTCCAGTCAGTCCACTAGACTCTGTAGACACCGAAACTCCTTCTGGGACTTTTTTGTTCACAGCCAGACACAGCTTCTTTTCAAGAATTTTCATTCACAGGCCTTATGACTCTGAGTTCCCAAAGGACTTCATGGAAGCCTACACTTCCATGCTATACATGAAAATAACTCTATCTGTTCCATTTATCATGTGTTTAATTCTAAATGACTTCATCTTAACCTGTCTATCCTTTTTTCCCCCATTTAACATTGGTTGGATATTACATGGATTTTGTTGTTGTTTTTTTGGCAGTGGAGGAGGGGTGTGAACCTAGTGCCTTGGGCATGCTAGGCAAACACTCTGCCACTGAGTTCGATCCCCAACCCAGTTTGACCTTTAAAATTGTGAGGGTTACATAAACTAATCTGTTTGTATGCTCTCTATCTCTAGTTCTGATAATTTCATTATATAAGAGGAGAAACTCAAGAGACACAATTCCTACATTGGAGTTTTAAAGAACACAGAAAATCACAGTGGCTTTTTTTTTTCATTAATGTTATAAAACCCACTCTCAGTATCAATATTAGTTTATTTTCTGTTGCCATGACAAAATCCTGACCAAAACCAACTTGGATGAGGAAACAGTTTGTTTGACTTGCATGAACATGTAACAGTCAGTGGTATAGGGAAGTTAGGACAGTAGCTCAACCAGGAACCTGAAGGCAGGAGTTGAAGCAGAGACCATGGAGGAGTGCTGCTTACTGGCTCATTTCCCTGGCTTGCTCAGTCTGTTTTCTTATACAGTTCAGGCCCACCTGCCCACAGTGGGCTGGATCTTCCTATATCAATTAGCAGTGAAGAAAACACTTCACAAACATAGAGGACCAATATCATCCAGGATATTTCTCAATAGAGGTTCTCTCTGAAGTGTGCCAAGTTGACAATTGAAGCTAATTATTATAGCATGTATATCTGTAATTGCTAATATTTTTATGCTTTAGAGTAGAAAATTGGTTTTGTTTAATAAAAGTAGTAGCATAGTATAGATTAGGAATTTTAATTTTACAGAATCAAATTTGAAAATAAATTCTAGTATTTACTCTCTCTGAAAAATTGGGCATATTACTTCACCTCTGGTTATATATCTGAAAAGTAAGATTATGAACTGAGTTCATGGGGTACTTTGAAAATTCAGTAGGAGATAGATAGATAGATAGATAGATAGATAGATGGATAGATAGGGAAATATTACATCATATCTTCTATGATAGATATTAATGCAAATTATAACAATTATAATATTAATGTCAGTCACTTAAAATTTATTTTAAGAAAATCTAGATACCACAATATTTCCCTAAAACCTCACAGCCCAGCTCAGCTGTGCAAATGTGTGCACCACATTATTTGAAATGTTGTTTGAAGCTGCAAAATGTGAGGAGAGAAAAAGCTGACCTCCTAAAACTCCTTTCAATATCTCTCCTTCCATTTCTATTCTTATATTCAGAAAAAGGAAATGAAAGCATTACAAATTCAGAGAGAAAATAATACAGTTTTTTTTCCTTTATCGGCTTACATCCACAGTTCTCTTTTAAAATTAAAGTAATAGTCAGCATTTCAATTTTTTTATTTCTACTGACCTAATGGCAAAAATAATGTTCTCTATTTATGAGGCAAAATGCTAATCCTGACAAGATTGTGTTCATCCTCTACATCTTACCTCCAGATGATCATTTCTTATGGCTTCAAACAAAACACAATCTTAATTATGAAGTGTACAGTAAAAATAAAAAATATTCCTCATAATTTTTAGGGCCTTATTGGGGGTAAAATATTTACTCTAACGGATTATTATTTCCTTGATCGGTTTTCATTGAGGTCCACTTAGAGAAACAGAAACAGGAGCTGAATGCAGAAGCACATATATATAAAACCTCAATGCCTAGAAATAATGAGGCCAAGGCCAGCCTGTAGTCGTTAGCCATTCCAGCTTTGACCTGGAAGTTCCAACCCCCATTGAGGCTTCGGTAATGGTCACACCTACAAGGCAGGGCTGAGAGAGGACGCTGAAGACCTAAGATCCAGATGCACAGGCTCTCTTGGTTCCTGGACCCTGAACGCTGAAGGGAGACCAAGCAGAGTTCTCCAGAGAACACCGCCGGACTGCACCTTTCCCAGACCCTGTAGCCTATCCCTTCACTTGTAAGTTACCCCACAAAATAAACCTCCCTTTTAACTACGTGGAGTGGCCTTAATAATTTCACCAATACCAGCCTATGATATAAACCAAGACCTTATTTCAAGAAAGAAAAATAGAAAAGGAAATATCGAAAAAGAGTGAGGAGGAAGGACAATAGAGAGTGGAGAAGAGAGAGGAGGAGAGGGGAGGGTAAGGAAGGAGCAGGCAGAGGATGGGAGAGGAGAAGAAAGAAGAGGAAAGGAGAGGAGGGGAGAGGAGGGGAAGGAAGAAGAGAGGAGAGGCCATCTAAAGAGATGGCCTTGATCTCAGAAATTGGTTACTAGGTGACCCAAGAGCTTAAAAGACAATAGAAAACAATAGGAGAGATGGTTCAACAAATAATAGTACTTACTGCTCTTGCAGAGGACTAGGGTTTGGTTCTCAGCACCCACATGGTGGCTCAAAGCCATCTACAACTGTTCCAAAGGATCCAGTGTCCTCTTCTGGGCTCCCTAGGCACAAGGCATTCACATGACACACATACATTCACGCAAAGAAACATTCCTAGACATAAATTTTTTTTAAAAAGTCTCTTTTTTTAAGCCAGTGGAGGAACAGCAAGTCTATGGATAGATTAGCAGCATAAGGGATCTACTATCTATGTGGCAATAGATTGGAGAATCTTTGAGAACAAGTAGGTTTCAAGAGACAAGGCCTAGATGAGAATCACACCAAGGGGTTCCAGGAGAAAGCTAGAATTCTGGTTTAGTTGCTATAAGAAATGCAAGAAGAAGCTGAGGTGACCAAGATCCAGAGTTCCCATCTTTCATCCCCCCTACAACTTGTTCCCAGAATGTTCATTGGCCAAATCTACCATCCTAGGAAAATGTAGATCTCTCAAAAACAGCTTGCAGAGAGAAGGGGAAAGAAATGAATCGAAGAGAAAGAAATGAATCAGTTGGCCGTTTATGTTAAGCAGAATCTATATATATCTAGAGAGCACAGACTGGGAGTCTGGGGATTTAGCTCCATTGATAAAGCACCTACATACCATGCATAAAACCAAGACTTTTCTCTATCACTGCATAAACCAGATGTGGGGAGGCATGCCAGTAATATCAGGTCACCCTCAGCTACAAAATTAGTTGGAAAGCCTAGAAAACATGATGCATCACACTCTGACTCAGAGAGATAGAGAAAGAGAGAGGGAAAGAGAGATGAGATAAAGACAGAAAGAGGGGGGAAGGAGAATAATAATAGCCTGCATCTAGTTTCTGAGCATGTACCCACCACTGACAACTCCACATACAATTTATTTAATATCTACTAATTAAATTACTCATTTAGTGCAAGGTAGTGTGTCAGACACCTTTCACACTCTACTCTGATCCTCTCATAGCAACTGACTGTAGTGCTCACAACACAGTGATGTATCCTTTCTCTCATGTACCATGTGAGAAGAGTCCACTAGTGCCTACTTATGTACCATCACTGGATGAATGCTCTGGAGGATATTAACACATAAATTCTCTCTCTCTTTCTACCAGTAAGGACTATGCTGACATGTTGTTGACAAGTCTTCCCAGCAAATGATCCAACAATGTCAAGTAATCAGTTGCCTTGAATAGCAATAGTGGGCATCCCTCTTAATTAAACTCCTGCCTTTCCTGTTTCCTTCTTTCTTTCCCCGTGTTCTGCTTAGAGATTCCTCATGTAGCAGCACATAACCTTTTACTTCAGTTTTTGTTTTTTGGGAGAACACAGTGTGGCATTGGTAATATTTAAAGAACAAAGTTAGAAGTCCAGAATGAGTGATTTGAGTCAGAACATACCTTGAAATAGCTATATGACTTCTAGAGAATCCTTTAGCCACTTAAGATCTAAATTTTATCTATTTATTCATGATTATTTATTGAAAAGGTATTCTAAACAAAGCATGGTCCTAGATATTATGATGAAAATTTGAAAAGACTTTGGTCTTGGCTCTCAGGGACTTTACATATTAAGGAATGACAGATATGTGTACCTTACTCAAAGTATAAGATAAGATCCCAAGTGTAAGATAAGAATGTCCTCTATATCTCAATGTGTCAGTGGTTTACAGTTCAGACTTTTCATATTTCAGATACACGTCAAATTTTTAGTCCTCAAAGATTTTCGATTACTCACATGAATGGACCAATGTCACAGTATAGACTAGCTTGAATTCTGAATAACAATTTCCCCAAATAATATATTTCCTAGTATTATTTAAAACTGATAAAGTCCCAAGTCATGCCTAATACAACCACACTTAGAAGTATATTCTAATGAAGAAATCGAGGGCATATGCAAAAATCCATTCACATGAATTTCTTTCATTTAACTTTTTAATTGACTCTTTCTGGATTTCACATCATGCATCTCAATTCTACTCATCTTCCTGCCCCCTTCACATCCACCCTCTGTCCTTGCAACCTGCCCCCAAGATTAAAAAAAATAATAATAAAATTTAAAAGAAAAAAAAGAAAAATCTCAATGTGGAAGCTGTAGTGTTGCCCAGTGAGTCACACCGTATACCCTTTAGTCTGTACATCTTACTTGTAAATGTTCACTGCAATGAGTCATTGGTCTGGTTCAAGACCTCTGTTTTCTGCTACACTATTGATACCGTGACCTCACTGCAACTCCTCTTGGATATTCTGTTGTTGTCCTATGTCATGGAGATCT
>CABHPP010139333.1:0-33892 GCA_902168425.1 Peromyscus attwateri | reverse complement strand
GCCTTCCTTGTTTGTCATTGTCCCGGTGATACCTGCCGCTGTACTGCGCCCTGCATCCTGGAAGGCTGCATGCAAAGACCTCGTCGCGGGGGCCAAGGGACGACAATAAGGCTGATGAGACTGAGCCCTGAGAACACGACTATGTTGTGTTTGAATCCTGTAAAGTTCAAAGGGCGCAAAGAAAAGAAAAACATCGCCAGCCAGGTTGCCCAGCCACACTAGTGGAGATGGTGGTGGAGACGTGGGTTCCCATAGGAGGCTTCTCACAAATTATAGAGACTGAAAGAGGTTGGGGGCCCCCTGGGAAAATGGTTGATAAATGTGGGCCAAACCCCTGGTGGGAAAAGCCGCAGCTCGAGGTCGAGTGACCACAGTGGGTTTGTGTTGTCTCTGAAGAAGCCGTAGAGTGTAACTTACGCAGTAGGCTGGAGCCGCACTTCCTCTGCTGTGGGATTCCATGGATATCATTGCCCTTGTTTCTGAAACATGAACAGCCTGGCCCTCTGGCTGCAGGCTGGCCTGGACTGGCACAGGCATTTTTCATGCATCCGTGGATCTAGTTTGTGTCTTGGGTCTCCCAAACGTGGAGGGGGGCGTGGGGTCTTAGGACTCTGCAGCAGCTCTGGTTTTTCAGCTCACTGGGAGAATAAATATGAGAATAACGATTCAGAGAGTGTGCAGCTGCCCCACTTACTCGTTTCCTGCTCACCTACTGGTATTGGGAGATTTCTCAGGTAAATCTGTGCTCCCCTGAGCTCTTCAGCCCTGTGAAGTCAAAAGTTCCCAGGATGGCTAGACAGCTCTTCCCATGCTTACAGCTCTTCCCATGCTTGCAGCCCTCAGCAAATTTACAAGACAAGAAAGTGATACTGGGGCTGTTGCATCTTTTGACATGCAGCAATAACCTGCTAGCAATTGCCAGCAAAGTCGACGGCATGTGTGGCAGTGAAGCCTTAAAGTCTTGGCTATGCTAACCTTCACTCTTATTCTCTCTGGCCTTGGAGAGATGATCTTTACTGGGCCTCCATTTTCTCATTTTTAAGTTACTACATTGGGCATTAGCAAGATGGCTTCAAAACTCCCCCTCATGACTCGTATATCTCCCATGGTTCCTCTCAATGGAGACGCACACAACCTATTGGGATTCTCTTCCGCCTCTGGCCCTCTGGCTTGAGTCTTATCATCCCTTACGTATGTATGCGTGTGTGTGTGTGTGTGTGTGTGTGTGTGTGTGTGTGTGTGTGTATGTGTGTGTATAATATATGTGATGTCACTATCAAAACCTGTCTGAACAGTTCCTATCATCTTGTTCTCTGCTCCACTTCTCTCTTTCCAGGTTCACTTTAATATTATTTAAAAATTGTGCTAAGTATTGAAAGAAGTTCATGTATCTTGTGGGAGTTACAGGTTACTGATGGGGAATGCACCCAAGATTTGAATAGTCTGTTTTAAAAGGTTGGGGTTTTAGCTGTGACCTAGGATTTGAGGAACCCAAAAAAGGACTCCACACAGCCTGGAGGCCAAGTGGTAGACTGCCTACACAGAATAACCAGTCAATCAAAGGCATAGTATTTGATGAAGAGAGATAGAAAAAAAAAAAGTCTTAGCAGTATCGCTCCAGGCTTTTCTGTGAAACAAGAGTAGAGGATTTTTGCAATCAATAAAGGATGAAATATGATTGTCTTGATATTATTTACTTGTGCTGAGTCTGGTCTGAGTGTTGGGGTTAGAAATATAATCCTGCTGATCCCTCTGCTGTGTAGCGGACCTTTCGTTTATGACTCGTGGTCTGTGGAGCTGGGCCTTCCTGGGCTACCACTGTTGGGTTCTCTACCTTGTGAAAATTCTACTGCCATCTAAAGCTAATTCTGGGGCATCACGACACATCCTTGTTGGATATTACTCATGGTGCATCGACCTGAGCCATTTACCTCACTTCTCCATCTTACTCCTGCCACAAAGTTACTGTACCCCCCCTACTTGCCACTCAAGACCGCACCTCAGCTTATAGGAGTGACAACCTTTCCTGTGCATACTGGAGGCTCCATGGGCTGACTTGCCAGCTGCCCCTCCAGAGGCTCTGTAATCCCAGATGACCTGGTGTAAATTGAAGTCGTGTAAGTGATGTTTCAGGGTACATGGCCTTAGTCTGGTGTGGCCAGTCATCCCAATTAAGTGCTGTGATTGTGCCCTGTGCCCTCAGTTTCTACTGATGTCAATAGATGAAACAGCCATGTGAACGGTTTTTCTGTGTCATTCATAAATTTGTTTTTAAAGCCCATGTATTATGTTTTCCAAAGTTCCTTATGTTAAGAAAAAGAATTCCCCCCCCACACACACACATAGGGTTTTGTTCTAAAAAGAAAAAAAATAATAAATTCCTTGTATCTCTCTTCTTGCTTTTCATGCTTTCTAAGAGCCTCAGATCTCCAGAGCATTGGAGGGATGCTCTTCTCTTGAGGAGGGGGCTTGTTATGTCCTGTGCTTCCTGCCTAATCATCTAGAAGCCTTGTCCCCCACCTCTTCCTCCAGGTTTCCTTCCTTCCTTCCTTCCTTCCTTCCTTCCTTCCTTCCTTCCTTCCTTCCTTTCCTTCATTTTTAAAGGAATCTTTAATTTGTTTATTTTATTGTTGTGTGCATTGGTGTTGTGGGGGAGTCAGATCCACTTGAACTTGAGTTACAGACAGCTGTGAGCTGCCATGTGGGTGCTGAGAACTGAACCCAAGTCCTCTGGAAGGGCAGTCAGTGCTCTTAACTGCTGAGCCACCTCTCTGGCCCCTCACTTCAGGTTTCTGAATTAGCCCAATGCCTTTCCTTTCTCTCCATTCTTGGTTTCTTCACTTTAGATTTCTATTCTTCTCGCTTCTGTTTCTCCAGTGTTTTGTGGGATGAGGAGATACCAAATAATAACTGACTTTCCCCCAAATGATATGACTTTGCAGTTTTCTGAGGGGAAACAGTGCCTTAGCTTTTTGCCTCTCAAAGATGTTCTTAGGAAAGTCTTCTCTAAGCAAAGGAAAATAGAACAAAGAGGTCTCTAAGCAAGTTAGCTCAGGAAATGCTCTGTGTTCCAACTGCCTGTTTGAGGGTCTGAGAAAGTGTTAAGACTTAAAGAAAAAAATATCCTAGAACAAAGAAAAGAAGTGTGTTTGTGTTCACTGGTATATCATGGGACCCAGAGCATCCAGAATCCCACTGAGCAGACCTGGCAAACTATTGACATCATCTAAACAATGGCCTTCTGAGGTGCATATTTCAGGTACTGGGGACAGTACAGAAGAGTGAGGTTGTGCCGATGCAGAGATGGGATGCTGGCTGGCTGTCTTCTCAGAGAAGCCCAGCAGTGACTGTACTCTCCTCCATTACTCAGCACACAGACCTAAGCCCTCCCATGTAGAGGCCCAGCAAACAACATTTCCCAAACCCTCATGGCTTCCACAAATGACCCATTCATCTCCATCAGCCTATGCAACTCCATCATCCGACACTAACAGCCCTGCCGAGCTCCTTCCCATTGTAGCCAGTGTTTGTAAGTGGAAGTGACAGAAATCCCTTTAGAGAGAAAGAACTTTGTTGTTTCGTGTTATCAGGATATCCAAAGGTCGGCTAACCATCGCATTGCTCCCTCTGCTCCATTCTCCTCTCCAACTCTACTTTCTCCAGTCTATGTCCTTTAAAAACTTCGTCTTCCTTAGAGAGAAAGAGGGGAGATTTCCTTCTTTCTCCCCACACATGAAATCCTCTCTTCTTGCTTGCAAGGCTCTCGAGTTTTGGGGCTTTATCTTCTCCCCGTCAACCCTCCATGGCTAGACTTCAAGCTTCTCCCGGACAAGAATCTTTATGTTCTTTCTAGCTGGCCACTCTGCACTCATTGCTCAGTCTGACTGTTGCATACCAAGAACTGGGATAAATCCTGGGAATGGAAAACATAAATAAGAATGCAAGGGCCTGGGGCTTGGGTTGGGGCTTAGGAGCTCTGTGGCAAAGGCACTTGCTTAGTGTGTACAATATCTGATTCCCATGGAATTGGGCTCACACATGGACACACACACATACACACACACACATACACACACACACACACACACACACACATACACAGGTGTTGGTATATAAATCATGATGTGTATTGATAAATAGATGCTGATAAAATACTCTAGAATAATCAGCCCTGTTCTTTGTAGTAACCCTATGCTAAGAACGTGTCTTTTCCTCTCAGCTTAGACATCATGACTCCTTTAGTATGATTGTTGGATATGACTTAGTCTAGTCATTTCCTCCTGTGACCTGCAGAATTTATTTATTTACTTATTTATTTCATCTTCTTTCTATTAGACAGGGTCTCACTACATAGGCCTGGCTGCTGTGTAGACCAGACTGTCCACAAACACACAGAGATCTGCCTACCTCTGCCCCTAATTGCTGGGATTAAAGGTGTGCACCACCATAAACACAGCCTAAGTTTTTTTAAAAAATATTTATCTTTATTTTAGAATTCTTAAGTGTAAAATAAAGAGATTCTCACAAAACTCTGCAATCTCTAATTTCCTAGGGTTCCGAGTCATGGCAGGCGGCAGGTAGATGCTGTTTATGAACTCCTTTCTAATTTCAGGCTAACCTAGATGCTACTCTGATCCTCCCAAAGCACAAACAGAAGACAACACACATTTATTTCACTCCGAGACTAGTTGGATGAACCTGTGTGAGACCATTGCCAGGCTTTCTGGAACATTCACTGCAATCATCCATCTTAATTGTATGGGCTCTTGGACTTAATACAATGCTCCAGAACCACCCATGGACTCCAGGGAGATATTAGCTCCCATTTGGCAGAGGAGAAAACAGACGCTTGTGATCTGCAATACTGATCTGGCCAAGGTCTCAGAGACTGTGTGAGTTCCACATGCTACCAAAATAATGCCCCCTCTCCGCTCCCCAAGGCAGCGGAGTCATCTAAAATCTACGCCTCTGCTATCAGCAGCCTGAGTGTCCCGAGAATAAAGTCTGCGAACTTCTTAGAAGTCGGAATGGCTCTGGTGAGGCATAGTTTTAACCACAGCATAACAAGTCCTTTGGCAAGGACACAGGGAATACCAGGACACAGTGTCTGCAGGGAAAGTGCCTTGGAATGTCACATACATCAAGCAGCTCTCACAAGCTGGAGATGAAAGAAATTAGAGACGGGGAGAAAAAAAAAATCACACCATGTTTGGGGCCCTGTGTTCTGTGAAGTTCTCACTCAGGTCTTTGCAAAAGCCAGCCATGCTTTCCCTCGTTCCCCAACCCCTTTTATTTTTAAATCCAAGTGCCTGCGAAGAGAGGTCTACGGCACATGGTTCTGATTCATTTACACGTAACTCATCAAGCCCGGCTTAAGAACTGCTATCTGGTGTCCAACAGTCTTTCAGACATTTTTTTTTTTTTTTTAACCAAGCCATTTTGAAAGCTTAAAAGAAATCCCCTAAACCCAGCATGTTCAAGCTAGAATTGAGTTCATGGAGCAGCACAGGGACGGTGCAGTGTGTGATTAGCAGTCTCCTGGGAGCCATGGTAATGGTAGCCTTGGAAGCTGAACCGGAAGAAGCTTGAGATGGGTGGTACCCCCAGAGCCAACCCCACAAGTTCTGCTTCTGCTTAATCTGGCTTTCTCTTGTCCTGTGAAATTCAGGACCCAGCCTATGAAATGGTGCCACCCACAATGGGCTGCGTCTTCCTCTATCAATTAACAATCAAGATATCCCCCCCCAAAGGCGTGCCCGCAGACTGATCTGATAAAGACAGTTGCACATTTGAGACTCACCTCCTAGACAGTCTAAGTTGTGACAATTTGACATTTAAAGCTAACCATCCCATTTACTACAACAAAATACCAGAGGCTGTGTACTTTATCAGGAAAAGGCATTTACCCAGATCACAGTTTTTAAAAAATTAAAGGTCAAAGGTCAAAGCCAGTCAGTCCCGCTGGTTTGGCCTCTGGTGAAGGCTGTAGTGGACCACATCACACTGACAGTACACTGTGGAAGAGATCATGCCATGAAGCAAGGAGCAAGAGAGACTCAGAAGGCAGGCTCCCTCTTTGGATAACAATTCACTTTTGTGGAAATTAACCAAAGTCCCACAATGGTTCCATTAGTCACTTTGGAGTCAGCATCTAAGGACCTAACCATCTTCCATTGGACCCTGTGTCTTACAGGTTCCATCAGCTTTCAAATCCACCACACTGGGGACCCAGCTTCCAGCACATGAACCCTAGAGGGACTCATTCAAGTCACAATCAAGCTTGAGCATGATCCCAGCTACCATCATCCTTCCCCAGATGCTTCCAGCAACCACCTGACTAGTGGCTCTGCTCCTAATCTTGACATACCTCCACCTCAAGAAATAAGTCACAATAAGCATGCCCTAACCTCTACTCCAACCACCCCTGTATTCCTGATGGCTTAGAGAACTTTGATAAAACCCCAATTCCTGGCTATGGTTACAATATTAGCCAGAGCCAAGCCTCACCGGCCCCTTCAACCTCAGCCCCTGTGGTTGTCCTCACGTACTGCACTCCAGCCAGACTTCTGCACTCTGGGTTAATCTTGTCAAGTTCACTTTAGCTTCAAGTCTCTGCACTTGCTCTTCCCTCTGCCTGGAATGACCTGCTGGCTCCATCTCCTTGTCCATTCCTTTTCATACCTCTTCCTTCATCATCCCAGCCACTCACAGCAGCACTGCCATCACAACTTGGGTTCTCATGGTTGAGTTTCTCCTTAGCACTTCTGAAGCCACCTGAAATTGTTTTCATCACATTTATTTGCATGATTATTTCTGTTTACCCTCATCAAAGTGTAAGCTCCAAGGAGGAGGAGACTCTCCTTCCTTAACTCTCAGAAGCCCCAGGATCTAGAGTAGCACTTGATACAGGGAGCATCTGTTTATTCTTTTAGATTTATTATTATTACATGAATGTGGTGTGTGTGTGTGTGTGTGTGTGTGTGTGTGTGTGTGTGTGTGAACATGCTTGCTCTGGTGCCCATGTGCAAATCCAAGGACAACTTCGTGAAATCACTTCTCTCTTTCTAATTTTATACGGAGTCAAAAGATTGAACTCGGCTCTTCTTCAGGCTTACATGGCCAGCTCCTTTATCCCTCAGCTACCTCCCTGGGCCTCAATTAGTTTTTGTTACATAGAACCACAAGAAGACAGCTCATGGTGCCTGAACTGAGAAGCCAGCACAGCTAAAGGAGTCATGCCTATTTGGGGTAGGGTGACATCTGGTATGACAATGACCAGGGAGAGCAGGGAATTACCAAACAAATGATAGTAGTTTTGAGGGGCTCGGTGCTATGGGGCAAATTGGGACCTGGTACCCAGAATTGCTCACAAAGAGGAAGTCACATGGTGAGGTGCTTGAAGGGGGCCTCGCCTCCTCTGACATTCACTAGCTGTGTGAACACCTCCCTGAGCCAGCCTTTTTTTTTTTTTTTGCCAAACAGGGATGATACTATTTATGTCTCAGCCCATTACATTATATAGCTTGCATAAAGTACCAAACACAGAAGTAACACGAAGACCACCCGGTAAATGACGGCTATCCTTATTAAGGAGAGAAGAGTTACAGAAATTCTGATGCTGATGAGCCAGAAAAAAAAAGAATGGTTTTGTTATAATATTAAGGACTTGAGGAATTGCTTAATCCACCAGTCAGACACATTTATGTTTCTATTGTTCAAATTATGGCACACTACATAAAATGTATGATCTATTTTAAAGTGTTTGTTTCTGGGACATCAAGTACATTCACATCATTGCATGACCCTCACCACCACATGTTTGACTCATAAAACTGTCACCCTACACCCACTAAACACCTCCCACCCCCTCTCCTCCAGGTCCTGGTGGCCCCTATGCTTTCTTCCATCTTGCCTGTGGCCATACCTCCCTGAACACATCCAGCCATCTCGTCTGTCTTCTGCCTTTATGAGTTTGACAGGGAATGTCAGGAAAGTGGAAGCATCAAACATTTGTCCTGTCTTCACCCACCTTATTTCACTTAACATGCTCTCAAGGTTCATTTGCGTGGTGGCTCCTATGGTAATCTCCCTCTGCAGCGCTGACTAAGGTTCCAAAGTACACACCTACTCCATTTTGTTCAGTTTCTTCAACCATATGCCCATGAGTTGCTTCTACCTTTGGGCCACTGTGAACAACGTGCCTGTGGACACACAGATACCTGAAAGGCTGTTTTCAGTTCTACCAGGTGCATACCCAGAAGTGGGGTTGCTGTATCCTGAGAGATCAGATGGTAATTCTGCTTTTAAGTTTTTAAGGATAAGCCCTGGTGTTTTCTTTTCTGTCTTTTTCTTTACCTTTTACCTTTTCTCCCCTGTTTTGAGACAGGCTAAGACAGACTTCAAACTTGTTATAGCACTAAGGATGACTTGAACTAATCCTCCTACCTGCCTCCTTCTCCATCATGCTGGGATTACAGGTGTGTGCCACTAGGCCTGAGTTATGCATTGCTGGGCATTGAACCCAGTGCATCCCTCATGTTAGGCAGACACTCTATCAACGGAGCTGCCTCCCCAGGCCAGAATATGCCTTGCCATTTTCTACTGTGCAGTGGCTATACCATTTTATTTTTCCATGAACATTTATATTAAGTGAAGGCAGAAGGGGAAAAATCCAGTGGGTAAGTGGAGTACTGTGTAGGAGGAATCCTAATTCTACACTTACCCTGTCCAGGAAAATGGCCTTGTTTCCTTAAAATGCCAGCTCAGAAAAACTGATACACAGTGTCTGTCTCAGGTTCTTAGCCCAATAAGCCACATTTTCTTTTTCTAAATATGGTGTCAACACATCCCAATAGCCTGAGCCATCCCACTATGGTGGGAGACAGTGAATCCTAGCTCTCTGCCCAGCATGCACATGCTGGCTCTCTCTGGGACAAACACTGCATCATGTTGTTTCTTTTCATCTATGTTCACATTTCATTATTTCTACGTATGCATTCTTCAACATATGCAAAACACCTTATATGACCAAATAGTAATATGTGTCCGTCTCTCTTTCCCACTTGGTAGAAGGGTGTGTTCACTTTTGTTATAAGCAGGTCTTTGTAATTGTCTTTATTTAAGGAGTATAGGATATTCAGTTCTGTAATTGACTTCATTTCCTTAGCTTGTACCTGGCGTCGTCATTGATACTTTTATTTCCTTCCAGTGTTTTCACTGTCATAAGTAATGTCGTGCCACAGAAGTCTTTATCTGAACGTTATGTTTGTTTTGAAATGAATTTTTGTGTAGACTCTAGCTGGGTAGTTAATCTTACTTTCATGTGCATGTGTGAGGATTGGTCTGTCTGGATATTGTCATGCTTGTGAGCAGTAATGCCAATTGCTGATGAAATATTGTTATAAGAACATGAAAGGAATTTTAAGGAGATATAAAGGGAGAAAACCCTAAAAGTAAAATGTGGTTAAGTTGACAGAAAACTAGACTTTGAAAAAGAGTAAAATAAAAACTAAACATATAGTATTAATGTAGATTAAGCACTATACATTTAATGTGTATTAGAAAGTTGAAATATTATGTTCATAAGCCACCTGCAGAGGACTTTTTAGATGTCTCCAAGATCACACAGCTTGAAAGTGGCAGACAGCAATCCAAATGCAAGTTCCGATCTGTCTGTCTGTCTGTCAAAGAAGCACTAAGATCTTTGACCAAGTCCTCAAGTCTCTGGTCCTAAAGGAATCTTTTTGTAGTCCCCAGGAGTTGGCAGGTTGACTGGGTTCCTTTCTTGGCTCTGGGTTTTCTCATGGCTGCAGAGTTGGCCAGAGGAAGAGATTTCCACTCATTCTTATTCCTAGTATCATGGCCCATGGTAAAGCAACAGGTTGGGAAAGCTGGCAGGTTACGTTCAACTCTCTAAAAAAAAAAAAAAAATGCCTTTAAGAAAGTTTCCAATCACCCTGGTTCCTAATGTCACCATCTCAGTCTTATGTTCCTTTGTTCAACTCCAGATAGAAATTGTAGAAAGGTAAGCAATGCCCTCCAAGCTGGCTTTATACAGTGCTTTTGTTTGATCCTTTGGGACAGTACTCAGGCCAGTCCCCAGAATGGTCCCTTCTAATAATAAATGGGATCACACAGAGCACCACCAGCTGCTGAATAAGGTCCCAGGATTCCTGCACACATCTTCTCAGTCCTTTGCTCTTGGCACTAGGGTTTACTCTTGCAGTGACAATCTACATCAGTTCACAAATAAATTTAAAAAAAAAGATACACTATTGCTGCTACAGTTACCCTTGGAAGGTCACCTGTGGGTCAGATTCAGGTGCTATGCATGCAGGAGTTGTAAGGAAGGTTGGGGGATGAATTATCAGATCCAGAACCTGTTCATAGACAGATATATATTAGCAAGCTACTTGCATTGAGCAGGAATTGAGAGGAATTATAACTCTCTTTACTCCGTCTGAGCATCACATGCGCTTGCCAGGCTGTTTCCTCACCTGAAAAATGGAGTAACTCATAGCCTTGTCTGCTGCGAGAACAAAGCAGGCTGAAGCATCATTGTGCCTTGGGTCCGTATCCACCTCCTTGTTGGTACCCAGTGATGTCTGGCCACCACTAAGCACTGAAAGAAGCATTGTCACCTCCTCCTCCTCAGGTGCAGCGGCTGCTGCTCTCCACCCTCTGCAGGAATTGGTGGCTTGTCATTTCAGATCTGATTTCCAAAGTTGAGCGTAATGTGTGACCCCAAGAAAGCTAAATGAAGGAAGATCACCTTCCTGCAGCCTAAGATGCAGCTCCAACCTCAAACTGGAGTTTTCCAGCAATTATCAAGAAGATGGATGCTCTGAAATGGAGCTTGGAAATGTTTAATTCCATTTATTTACTGAGACAGAGTCTGCTATGTATCCCTGGATGACCTCAGATTTGCTGTGTAAACCAGGCTGACCTTGAACTTGAAGTGATCCTCCTGCCTCTGCTTCCCAAGTAAGGGGATTATAGGTACATGCCACAACACCTTGCTCACTCCCTTCCTCCTCCTCCTCCGCCATCCCTCCTCCTCCTTAGAAAACAGAATTTATTTGGGCTTATAGTTACAGACCATGATGGCGGAGCATAGACATGGCAGCGGGGGCAGGGAGCCAAAGGCTTACATCTTGAACCACAAGCATAGAGCAAACTCAGCACAGCAAGAGGCTTTCAACTCTCCAAGACCACCCCTACTAACATACCTCCTCCTCCTCCTCCAATAAGGTCATGCCTCCTCAGCCTCTGCAAACAGTGCCACCAACTGGGGACCAGGTCTTCAAATGCCCGAGACTGTGGGAACACCTCACTGAAGTCACCACAGTGACTCTCTTTGGTCACCTGCTTCCTCTCTTTGACCACACAGCCACTGTTCTTTCCTTGTCTTTCAGAAGCCAGTGTCATTCCCTTCTTTCCTGTTCCTTGTCCCTTTTGACGCATCGGATGCAGTGCTTGAGACCGGAAGATGTTTTGTTCCGAGAGAGCCCCAATGTCACTCCTATTTCCTTGCCCTGTGTCAAGTTCAGTTTAAGGAAGAGGAAATCTCTCAGGAAAGAATCTATAATCGTTGCACTGTGATGATACTCTTTATCAGTTATCCCACTAACTCATAAACCCTCACTAAATACATCACAGAGGTCTTCTGGCCAGTCCCCACAGCCTCTCACCTCTACCTAGAAGAACAAGCAACATGGGGTGCCTGGTGTGCCCCAGATTTGCATAAATAACTCCTAGTTTTCTTAGTCACCCTTTCCAGAGACAAACTCTAAGATAAGGAATCAATTCTGGGGTATTGTTACTCCGAAGAATCAGAAGAGCCAAATATTTTTATATTTAATCCTAATTATTCCTTTAACTGTCAATAGAACTCAATGATAAACTGGTCATATGACTCATAGTAAAATTGAAGCATGCAACTTTTCATCGCTCTGGGTGGATGACGCAGCAGGCCCTCTGCAAACTTTGATAATGAGAAGCATCGGACCTCTTAGCTCCAACTTCTGCAAGTTTGACTTGCAAGACATCAGTCTTATAAACTCTTTGCTTTTATCCAAAGGCATTTATTGCCCTATAGAATCATTCTGTAACAGTAAATTCTATGGTTAGTTTTAATTGTGCACTTGACTCAATCTAGAATCACCTGGGAAGGGAAGGTTAATGAGGAACTGTCTAGATTGGGTTGGCCTGTTAGCATATCTATGGGGGATCTCCTTACTTGTGTTAATTTGAGGCACAAAGACCCACCCTGAATGTGGGAAGCCCCATTTTCCAGGGCTGAGTGCAAAGGAGAGATCCAGCTAAGCACTAGAAAGCATGTGTGCATTAATTCATTCCTCTGTGCTCTTGAATATGGATGTGATGGGGCCAGCTGTCCCAAGGTCCTGCCACTGTCACGGCCCCACAACAATGGATTTGTAACTTGCTACAATGAAGTAAAACAACCTTTCCTCCACTATTTTATTTTGTCAGGGATTTCATCATATCAACAGGAAAAGAAACTAAGACAAAAAAACTGGTACCGTGAAGTAGAGTCATCGCTCTGATAAACCTGAACATGTGACTTTCAGGCCTTCAGAAGGTTGCTTAGTGGGAGGAATGTGGAAGAGTTTGGGACTGTGGGTTGGAAAAGCCATTGAATGCTATGAGCCAAGCTTAATGGTCCATTCTTTTGAAGCTTGGAAGATATGAATGCTGAGAGAAACATAGACAGTGGAAGGCTGGCTCATGAGGTCTCAGTGGGGAGCAAGGACACTATCAGGAATTGGGACAGGGTGCTGCTCTGTGTGATATTTTGGCAAAGAGTCTGACTGCATTCTATCCTTATTCTGAGAACTGAAGTGGAGCTAAATTTGAAACCAATGGACTTAACGGTTTGATGAAGGAAATTTCTAGACAGGACCGTACACAGGTTAGCGCTGAAGAAGCAGCTATAGCTAAGAGAAAGATTAAAAAACCATTGCAGAGAAGCCACCCATGTGGCACTGGGGTGATAAGAAAGTGTTTCCTGCCAGACGATGGTGGCGCACGCTTTTAATCCCAGCACTCAGGAAGCAGAGGCAGGCGGATCTCTGAGTTCAAGGCCAGCCTGGTCTACAGAGCGAGTTCCAGGACAGCCAAGTCCATACAGAGAAGAAAGTGTTTCCCCAGGGTTAGTACACAGAAGCTGGATACAGCTGCAGCCCAAGGCAGCCAGGCTCCATATCCAGCCGGCAACAGAACTTGCCAAGGTCACATGTGTCGTCCACGTGGTAAAGACAGTCAAGACGGTATTATCGAAGGCTTCATGGAGAGCAGCTAAAGCAAAGTATTGCGTGGCAGGGGTAATGGGCTACAGGTGGTAGAACCGGTGGGCAGGGCTACCTAAGCCTGTTAGAGCCCAGCTGATGAGATTGCGAGCTCCAGATGCTGGACATGGTGCTGCAGATTTGGAGTTTGTCCTGCTGGGTTTGGGTTTAGCTTCAGTGGGATCGTTCACTTCTGTCCCCATTCTTCTGTTTAGGAATTGCTTTAGGACTCTGGGCGAGCCCTTCAGAGGTCTGTTTGTTTGTAATCTAGGTCACTGAAGTAGAGTCATATTTACTTTTATTTTGAGTGCAAATAGTATGTCAAACGAAATGACGGGAGGAGTTAATAAAAAGTCCCCAGACAGTCAGTGCAGACACATTTTTTTTTAATGTAAAAGAATACTGTCAGGTGCCCTGTCCCTTCAAATGGAGACCAGAGTTTCACCTCTGTGGTGGTGTCACTGGCGACCTTCTTGCTATATAACTCCACACACAAGATCAAGCAACAATGCAGCTCTCTGTGTCAGCACAGCTGATAAGGGTGATTTGAAGCACCCTTGATCCCTTAAGAAAGTAAACATTCATCAAGCAAATATCAGCAGAGCACAGCTCTTTCTCATCAATACAGAATTTTAAAAAAAATCTCCAGCGAAAGCCCAGTGGAACGGCCTACTTAGAGCAATATCAAAACGATCAAAGCAACATGTGCCTCCCACCGAAGCCTTGTGTTATCTAAACGACCCCTCCAGCATCCTTAAAAGATAAACAGAGGGGAAGCAGCTCGGGCCCAGCAAGATGGTCCCCAAGGAGAAGGACTTTCTCCGTTGCCCTATGCCCTCTCTCAGTCATCCCCTTAGTTGGAGTCTTCTGAAATCCCCAAATTAGGTATTAAGTACATGTTTATTCCATCATCATTTTCTCCTCTAATCTGGGAGATAAAAATAACAGCAAGATACGTCTGCAGTCTCATTTTATCCTCTCCCTTCTCCAAAGTAAACTCCAGAATGTTGCTGGTCTCCTGCCTCCTCTTTCTTCATTTGACCCAGTCCAAACACGCTAGCTTTGAGGAGGACCCCACATACAGCCCCAGCTCGTAAAAACTACTATGACTTTAAGGACATGTAGACAGATTTGGGGTATACACCTGGCATACTGCCAGTACATATAGAAACCACACACACACACACACACACACACACACACACACACACACACACTTACATATGGAAACCCGTTTTATTTCAAAACCAAGAGAATGGATCTTTCATTAGCAGTAGAGTTGAATAACACAGTTGATAATCAACAGTTTTTCTGAGAGACAAAAATGGCTGAGGTCTGGGTACAAATAGCCATACACAAACCCTGAAAACATGCACATCAGAACCCAGTGGTTGCGTGGGCACAGTCATCTTTTGTCTTGAGCTGTCTTACCTCAAGAAAAATTGCATAGTTATGACAGCACTTCTGAAAGATGTCTGACATGGATCTTGAAGGTGAAGGATCTATTGAGTGTGACTTTCTTCTTAGAGCTCCATTTCTTACAGCTAAAGCAGGGGGACCTTGACTCAGGCTGTTTTTAATAGAGCCCCACATTTTTCTCCTTTAGCGAGCTGCTTCAATGAAACACTCATTTGACATCCACTCTGTGCTGTGCTAATGAGAATGTACAAAGCAAGGAAAGAACGACCTCTGACCTCAGGGAGCTTGAGAAAGTCTTATGCGGGGGGTGGGGGGGGGATGAATTACCAATTCTAACATACTACATTTACAGAGATAAAAATTATGTAGGATCCATTTTCCTAACCATTGTCCTATCATTTCCACTTGCCACACAGAAGAAAGTTGAATCCTAGGGAGAGTGAGAAAAAGAGGGAGAATGGAAAAGAAGAAATGTGCATGCTGAGGTACTCGCCCTTTTCTTCTCTTTCCTTCTTTCTTTTTTCTTGCGACTTTTTAAAGCTATATTCTTTAAATGCAATTTAAATAGGAACTGTTATGACTGAACTTTGCAATATCTTTGGATGGTCCGTGTTTTCACCCAGGAAGTGTAAGGGTAGTCACCACGGCATTTCTCTCAATGCTCTTTTGTTTTTATAGTTTGAAAACTGGCAACATAAAGACAGCTCTTGACTTGGCAGTCAGGAGCGGAATAACATACCTGGCGCTGACGCGTGTGCTTTCCCCTCCAATCTCCTGCCTCACTGTGCTCTTTCCCTTTGTGCCCAGAGCGAATGAACATGGAGACCTTTGCTGCAGCAACACGAAAGTTTAGATAGCATTGCACTGGCAAGAAAGGAGCAGAATTTCAGCTTTGTTTGGAAGCAGCTATTGCTGTCCTTTAGAGCTGACATAACAGCTTTGAACAAATAATCCTATGGTACCATGTGGGAAACTGCATATTTAAAGTAAACGGACTTGTAAACATAGGCTACTCACTTGTGACTTCAGGGCTCCAGTTGCTGTATCTATAAATTTAAACACAAAACCACTGCTTCCCAAGGTTCACTGGATGTTAGAATCACCAGGAGGGTGTTTAAAAGTCCTGCTGCCAAGCTGCATGCCCGACAATGAAATCGCAGCATCTCATGGTGAGAGCCACATACATGCTGCTTAAAGATCTTCTGGTGCTTCCCATGTACAATACAGTCAGGAAACTACTCCTAAAAACTTCAACAGATACACGTCTTTGTCAGCTCTAGAACTCTAACCTCCATGACTCTCTGAGCTAGCCTTTCTGTGAGGCTCAAGTCATAGGCAGGTAACTGACAGCTTCAATCAAAACTCATGAAA
This sequence comes from Peromyscus attwateri, assembly GCA_902168425.1. Lineage (NCBI taxonomy): Eukaryota > Metazoa > Chordata > Mammalia > Rodentia > Cricetidae > Peromyscus > Peromyscus attwateri. The sequence goes on along the minus strand of CABHPP010139333.1, from coordinate 17,795 downwards.
GTCATTCTATGTGTTAGCTTCACTGGTCTGGAGATGCCCAAACGGATCGTAAAATCTGGTAGCTATATGTGCCTGTAAGTGTGCTTCCAAAGAGATGAGCATTTGAATCAGCAGATTCGGGAAAGAGATCCATGCTTACCAGTGTGGGTGGTAGGTGAGAGGGCATCATCTAGACAGTCTGTGGAGAGACCAGATGACAAGACCAACAGCCAGAGGAAAAGAAAACTCTTTATCTCTTCAATTGGGATATCCATCTTCTTCTGCCTCTTGTTCCTTTGTTTTAGAATTTGTGTGTTTGCATGATGTATGTACAGGTGCATGTGTGTATAGAATGTGCATGCATGTATGGAGGCTGGTAAGCAACTTCAGATGTCACCCTCAGGAACACTATCCACCTCCTTTGAGCCAGGGTCTCTTATTGCCCTTGAGCTTATCAGTTGAGCTGTATTGACTGGCTAGGGAGCCCCAAAGATGCTCCCATCACAGATTCCCCAAATATGTGCCACTATGCCCAGCGTGTTCATGTGGGTTCTGGACATTGAACTCGGGCCCTATGCTGGCAAGGAAAGCACTTTACTGACCCAGCTGTCCCTGGCCCCAGATTTCTGGTTTCCAAGCCTTACATTTTGAGGAGTTAGTACAATAAGCTTTCTTCCCCATCCTTTCCCCAGGTCTCAGGAACGCCTCGAAACCCATGAAGTTAGTCTCTAACTGCATGAGAATGAGAAATCCCCACCCTTCATGGTGTGTGTGTGTGTGTGTGTGTGTGTGTGTGTGTGTGTGTGTGAGAGAGAGAGAGAGAGAGAGAGAGAGAGAAAGAGAGAGAGAGAGAGAGAGAGAGGAGAGAGAGAAACTTACACTTTGATATATACAACACATGTAAACCTATAGGGTAATTAGGAAATTCCAGCAGTGGCTTAAGTGTCCTCAATTCCATTCCCAAATACTAAAAAGTATCATAAAATTTCCAATCGTAACTCAACCCTTTTAAGTTGTCTTTAAAAATATGAGTTTAAAAAACCCACAAGATTGTTCTATTGCCTTTTCTTTACATAACACAGTCAACCTTCTTAGTCTAGACAGTAGCTAGCCAAGCCTAATGATTTCCAATTTATACTGATTGACTGCCTCCTGATCTAACTGAATAACCTAGCATAAGAAAGCCCCACTCAGGATAGAAAGTGATAGAAGCCTCTCCAGTTCAAAGCAGGGTGCCCTGGGAAGATGCGTTTCTTGGTGAGATTTTTGTTTCAGTCTTTACACGGGATGTATGTCTGTTTACAGAGTCATCCTGTTCAAAGTGTTTCTTAATATAAGTCAGGAATGGTGAAGTAATCCTGAATGCCCAGCCTGCATGATAACACAAAATGTCTACTCACTAATAGAGAGAAGAAAGCCCCAATCTGGTAGAAGAACAGAGGTTTAGGAGAGTTGACGTATGTATCAGAAGGAAGTCCAAAAACCAAATAGAAAACCATTTGTCTGTCTTAGAGAGGCATCCTCAAACAAATCACTGAATATAGGCTGATTGGAATGGGCAGGGAAGCTTCCTCAACTATCCAGAGAAGGTATGATTACCACACTGGTCAGCAAGAACCCAAATCAACTGGACAGAACAATGCAGAATATGAAACATGAAATTATTTTTGTGACTATATAAATACCACACTATTTTTTTTGATAGAAAGGAATCTTTTAGTACCTCAGCAAATCCTCCCATGAAGAACCTACAGCTACGATGACATTGTAATCTGTTCCCCTTCACACAATTTTAGCTGGATCACACTGATGTCATTTAGGGAGACAGAAGGAGTGTGGTTGGAGACTGTGTGTGGCCTTTCCCTTGCCGACAGATTTCCATTCTGTAAAGAGTACAGAGAAGGGCCTGGGAAGGCCAGGAAGGCCTTCTTTCCCAGAGCTACTGAGCTGGAGGTGGAAACCTACTCCTATTTGGACCTTTAACATCCCAACCCAGAGGTACCCCAAAACAGTATCCCCCCTCTTCCAGAGTGTCCATAACCCTTTTCTTGTTTTTTTAAAGATTCATTTTTATTTATGTGTACGTGTGTTCATGTTTGTGTGAGTGTATGCCACATGTGTGTGGTTGCTGGTGGAAGTCAGAGAAGGCACTGGATCTCTTGGATCTAGAGTTATAGGTAGCTTTTAGCCACCTGATGTGGGTGCTGGGAATAGATCTCAGGTCCTCAGGTAATGCGGTTCCTCTCTGTCCTGTTGCTGTGGTCCACAAGCATGCCTGACCCTCATTACTGGCGTTAGTTACTCTCTGTATCAGTCAATTCTCATTTGCCCAGTATGTCCCCATATGCAGCTGTGGTCTCACAGTAACTGTTTTAGCAACAGCCCATTCACCTTTAAAAAGAGTAAAAAGCACCTCGGTGTAGAAAGTCACGCTATCCAGATGTCAGCATCATCATCAACATCCTCATCACCATTTTTACTTTGCAACACTGGGATGGAATCAGGACCTTACACACCCTCAGCACTGCACCCCAGGGCTACATCATCTGCCACTCTTACCATCATCTTAAATGTCCAGAATGGAAATCTTTTGCAGCAGGGTAACTCTTCGACAGAACATGATGCTACTTTGGAGTCAGTAGACCTGTTTTAATGTCCCTCCACATTAGATATCTGCTATGGCACAAGGAAGCACCCCAAATTTAGTGACCTAAAACAATGATAATTAGGAATTAACCTTTATGGTCTCTGTACTCCATAACTTGTATCAGATAGCCTGGGGACAACTTGTCCCTATTCTTTGGTGTCTGGGACCTTGTTGTACCTGTTGCCTGGACTGGGATTTCTTCATAATGTTGTAGCAGGGTTCCCAGGGCAAATACTCTGAGCCAGATTATTAGTGCAGCCTTTCTATGGCCAATGCTTACCTAGTGGTCAGGTCATACAGCCTCACTTCTGCTGGATCGCAAGCTGAGGAAGCTGTAAGCCACCAACAAGATTCAAGTGCAAAGTACATTAGACCTCCTCTATCTCATAGACATATATATGATATATAAGATATAGCCAACCACCCCATCCCACAGGCAAGTATCACTATCACTCTTACCTCCTTCTGGCCAACTTCTCCTAGGATACGTGCGACAAGCATGCCATGGTCTTCTCTGATGAGGACCACTTCTATAATCTCTCATAGTCACAAAGCATGTTACAGTGCCACGGAATTTTGTCCTTGATCTTCAAGACTCTGTGAGGCACACACACACAGTAGGTCTCCTCACTTTACCCAGGAGAAGGGAAGCACATTCAGAGAAATAACTTATAAAGAGCCAGGGTCAGAACAGCCAGTCCCAGTAGAGCCAGACTGCTTTCAACTCCCAGCTCCCTTGGCTAACAAAAAAGCAGCATGTCGGGAGTGGGGGGAGGGGCGCACAGGCACTGAGCAGGCTGAGGACAAGGTCAGTCTCACCTAGAGTCCTGCTTTGATAGCAAGGTAGCTTTGGATAAACTTTCCTGAGTTTTGGTTCTCTTATCCTCAGAGTAAAGGCAACACATTCTACCTCATGGGTAGAGTCCCTGCCATGGGATTATGTGACATTTGTACCAAGTAAATTTCCTAGAACATCTTTGGCACCAAACAGTAAATCAGAAATCCGTTTTTAATACTGATGTGTAAGTTAACAACTCACATGATATATTTAATAGATTTCCTTAAGAAGCCCTGTGAGTGGGTGGGAAACATGGCTCCATCAGTGACGTACTTGCTGCACAAGTAGTAAGGACTTGAGTTTGGATCTTCAGAACCTACATGAAAGGTCTGGGCAAGGTAGTGTACACCTATAATCCCTATATCAAGTGGGGAGAGACTGGAGGGTCCCTGAAGCTCACTGGCCAAGCAGTCTAGCCCAGTTGGTGAGTTCCAGGTTCAATATGAGACTTGCTCTCAAAACTAAGGTAGAGAGTACTTGAGGAAAGCATCTGACACTGACTCCTGGCTTCCACATGTACACACATATATGCATAAACACACATACACCACACACACACACACACACACACACACATGCTTAGGAAGTAGAAGCTGGTCTAACTGTACCAACCAGAAGTAAACTTTCCACCTGCCTTGGGCTGCAGACCAGTCCTCAAATTACATGCAAACTGTCACCTTCAGTCTTTTCTCAGAGCAAAGTCCCGTTCCATTCTGTTGAGACTTGGACAATGAATTCTAAAATTCCTCTAAGCAAACACTGTTTGAATGGAACACAGGCTCATAAATCTTTGGCCTAGCTGGCTACACAGGGACTCACCGGAGACAGGGAGGTTTGCTTTGTCACACAGAGGACAGGTTGTACAAATGTCCTTGCAGGCGGCTAGATGCAGCCAAGGTTAACACGATTGCCAGGCTTCCACCAAGCTGTCCTTGGATGTCGCTTAAATGTACGTGTATTATCTCCATTTCTGTAAGGAGTGACCTGAAAAGTCCTGTGGTTTGCTCACCTTGCTTCTAAGGAAACGGTGTTCCACTGGCCATGACTGCTGGGTATTTGTCCTTAATGAAAAGCCAGTGAAACATCTAAGATCACTGGTGCTGGTCACTGTTTAGAATGAAGCCACAAGAGAGTCTTGGGTTAAGAGTCCTAGATGCTGGCCTGCCTGCAGGAGTCCTGCCTGCTGGCCTGTAACTGGGGCTGCAATGGGTAGGGTATGGGGGCACAGGTTGTGCCCCTGAGCCTAAAGCCTAGAGGCTGAGGTGATCAGCTAGGAGAACAAAGACTCACCTCTTGATCCAATCAGAGCTGGCAGAGTCTGTGTCTCAGGTAACATCTCAGAGCCCATTACTTATGGTGGGATACCTTACACAGCCTTGGTGCAGGGGGAGGGTCTTGGACCTGCCTCAACTGAATGTACTAGGCTCTGCTGACTCCCCATGGGAGGCCTTGCCTTGGAAGAGGTGGGAATGAGGGGGGGTTGGCTGGGGGTGGGAGGAGGGAGGAGAGGGGAATCTGTGGTTAGTATGCAAAATGAATAGAAAATTTCTTAATAAAAATGAAAGAGTCCTAGAGGCCACCTTGTGGCTCCTAAGGAAACCCCATTTTGAAGAGTTCACAAATAGTTATCCTATTTCTTCTGTCGAATCATTAGGACCAGGCTCTAAGATACCTAATTCTGCATCTGGGGCCAAAAGAACAGCAGCTCCGCTCCTAAGAAAATCAAGGAAGACTTCAAATATCAGGCATCCCAAGTAAACTCTTCCTCTGCTTGGCTGATAGCAAATCCAGCTCATCCCACGGCGCTCAGTGTGTTGAGAGCTTGGCAGCCGGAGGCAGGGTGGCAAGTTCATCTCTGCTGGCACCTGGAGCCCAGCTTCAGGGCAGCTGGCCTTGCCTTCTCTCTTTCCCTTTGGCTAGCTTTGAGAGCCCGAGTGTTGATGCATAAAGCCCACATTGGCCTGCTGTGATGTGAGGCACTCTTCACTCAGTAGTAACAGAGTAAGTGACCCTCTGAGGTGCCCAAAGCCCGGATCCCTAGGATGAGGCAGCTGATCCTGAGCTGGACAGCACCCTCCTGCGTCCCTCAGCCAATCACCCCTGTCTCCTGTAGTCTGTCAACCCCTGTGAGGAGTGTAGGGTGGTTGTGGCTGGTCTTACTCTGCAGATGAGAATACAGACAGAGGCAGCTTGGTTACACAGCTAATTAGCTCCAGGGCGGGACCCAGTTTGCTCAGGCCTCATATCTTCCTCTTGTCTGTCATTGATTTCTTTTTCTTTTCTTCCTGTCCTTCATTTCTGTTCTCCTTTCCTTCCTACCTACAGTCTACCTCTTCCTCTATCTCTTTTGCTTGCCCCCTCCCCCTCCTCTCTTCCCCTCTCAACCCTTTCCTCTTATTCTTTTCTTCTACAAGAATACCGGGCAAGGTCATAGGTGAACCTTCTAGAATTAACACCCAACTTCACCATTCATCCAGCCATGTAAACAGGAGCTTAAACCATTCTCAGAGGAAATCCCTTTGCCATCCTACAATCCATTATCTCTGGCTATTAAAAAAAAAATGGGTACTGTGTGTAGCGTTCTGAGATAGCGGTTGATAGAATTCCTTAAAGCCCAAGAAAATAGGCCCAACCATGGATACCAACTCTATAACCGCATAGCCTAGCGCTTCAGAGCAGGTACGTGGAGCAAGTTTTACTTTCACTTTTTAACATTTGAAAATGTTAAACTGGCACACTGGAGTTGCAGCCAAACCCACAGCTTTCTCCTCACATTCCCTCCTCTCTAAACTAGATACTCTAAAGATCCAAAATGACCCAGCAAGCATTGGCTCTGTCTGGCACTGTAAATATGGATGCCTCGATGATTCAAAGCAGTGGCATGACATTTTGCATTCACAGTACAGCTTAGGAAGAGGGGAACAAGCCTTATTAGTCACTCAACGATGCTTCCTAATGACCCTTCTCACCTCAATTTCTATTGATTTGCAGATGTGTAGAAGAATAGCTGATATCCAAATTACTCTCGGAACAGTGTCTGGTCTCATTTCCTCCCCTCCTGTGAAAAATTAATGATAGGAAGGCGAGCTTTCATAAGTGCCTGTCTCCAGGCTCGGGCTGGGCAGGGCGACTCTCATACTTGGAGAACATATTAGCTTAGTATATGTGGAGTCAAATACCTCCAGATCTTTATTGACAGACTACAACTTCAACCCTGGCCTTTTGCTCTTAGGCATCCTTTCCAGGGTACAATAGGAGCCTGGATCCTTGCAGTTCCATAGAAGAAGGGCACTGAGTTATTTCAAGCATCTAAATGTCTTGGTTTGCACTCGTGTCTCCACAGAAACTTCTCTAGACTCTCTTAACAAAGAAAGGTTCAGGTGGTGGTTGAACTCAGTAATCGATTGAACACAGGGACTGTTCTCTTTTGATTATATATATTCTTATACCATCAGAAGAAACTCATATGACTGGGAAATGGTTGCCCAGAGTGACCAGTAACGTCCAAGTAGGGCAGGTCAGTGCAGGCCAAGGTAATGCATGATGATATGCGTTCCCTCCCCTCCCCCCAGAACTCACATTCTGGTTCCCAGGTGTGTCATCATCACACATTTAGGAGCTTAAGCAGACTACTCCTGACTCATCTAGCTGCGCTGACCCTCGCCCTTGCTCGGTGCCTGTAACAGTGACCTTGGGTAACCTTTGCCCCTCACTCAGCTTGACCTAAAGTTCTTTGCTACAGGGCTCGGAACTAACTAGCAGAGCCAACAGATGGCCCGGCCACCCAGCATGCTCCTGGCTCTTCCCAAAAGGCCATGCAGAACTCTTCAGGGGTCCTTCTGAAGCAAGGAGGAAGACGGCTGTTAATACTCTGTCCAGAGGCACATCTTGAACTTCTTTAACTTGTTCATCCATTCCTCTAAAGTGTCTTTCCATGGCCAAATACTTGCTTTGGAAATGAATTGGCCAAAGACCCCAGTGTAACAGAAAACCAAGAGCTAATTGACTTAAGAGAAGGGCGTTTGATTCATTAGCCTCCATGCAAGTCTCCCTACCTTTGTAAAAATTCCTTATAGCCCTTAGAGCTGCTGTCAGGCTTTGGTTCTTATTTCAGTGGAGTACAGGAGCCAATAGGGTGGCATCTCAGAAGGGGTATGCTGGTGAAAAACACTAAGTAATGGGCGTGGTTTGTACCTCCCCGGTGTTCCTTCTCATCACTGGCATGGGCTTCTCATGCCTTCCAAAGAGACCCAGGCTGAGTCAGATTCCTGCTAGGACAAAGTCACATTTGGTTTCCTGGGGAATGCAGCCAAGCTGACTCAGAGGTTGAAGATTTAACAATAGCAGGAGAAAAAACAAACCAGACTTCAGCTCTCTTGATCCTGTACCATCTTAAGGCTGCCTCCCAGGGGCCAAAAGTGACGCAATCAGATGAGAAATGTGGTCTCGTCTTCAGAGTGTGGCTCTGAGATGCTCCAAGCCATGCCTGAAGCAAACAGACTTGTTCTGCTAAGCATGCGCCAGAACCAAGAAGAAACCGCTTAGGAGCAATGGAGGTCCACTCTGCCTCTGGGTGTGATGGACCTCTAGGTGGTCTTACGAGGACCAACCTACCAGCATCGGTATGTGTTGTTGATTTGTTCCAGAACTTTCTCTCTGTTACCAAACAGCTTCCCTGTTAGCATCTGCAACCATTTCTGGTTAACATCCACGTTCCCTTAAGGCACTGGCAAACAAACCAAACAAAGCAAAGTGAAGTTTGGTTTATGAAAAAGACAACTCTGCCATCTCACCTAGCTAACCCGAGAGTGTTAGGAAAGACCGCAGAGTGAAGGCACACTGCCGGGCTGCTGAGTCAACAGTAGGAAAGAGCTACTCACGGACAGAAAACCACCACACTTCCTCAGAGCTGTCAAGATGCCTCACTAGTTGAAGGAAAATAACTGAATTCTCTCCTTCACTTGTATAGCCATTCATTCATTCATTCACCTGTTCATTCATTCATTCATTCACTCATTCATTTGTTCAGATAACAAAGGCTTGTTTAGTACCCATTTACATGAACATGGTTTTCATCTACCCATCTGTTCACTTAGGAATCATATATTCCACAACTCTGCCATATGGGTCATGTGCTACCTTAGATGCGTGGTACACAGTTAAGCAAAACAAAGCTCACTGAAAGCTTACACCTGCTAATTCACCCATTGGGTCACTCTTTCTTTTCATTCTAAAGGACCTTCTATAGGGTAGGCCTCCTGTTAGGCAGAAACAAACATTTTCATCCTAATCTTCTCTCCTGATCTTCTCTCCTATCCTCTTTTCAATTAATTGTCAGCCCTGCCGCACACACATATACCACATTATATAATCAGCACTGCTAAGCACAGGAACAAAACCAATCCGTGTGTGCGTGTGTGTGTGTGTGTGTGTGTGTGTGTGTGTGTGTGTGTGTGTGTGTTTATGCTCAGGAGCACTTGTGTGTGAGTACACTTGCACATATGTAGCAAAGGCCCTATGACAACCTCGGGTGTGGTTCCTCAGCTACTATCCTCTGTTTTTGTTGTCGCTGTTTGTTTTGTTTTGAGCTAGGGTCATTCTTTGGCCTAGAAATCACCAAATAGCCTAGGTTGGCTGCCAGTGAGCTCCAAGGATCCACTTGTTACTTCTCTCACCAGCACTAGAATTACAAGTCTATGCCCAGCCTTTAAAAAAAAATAATAATGGGTTCTAGGGATCAAACTCAATCCTCATAGGTGCACAGCAAGTGCATCCTTGTTGAACTAGTGCCCCCAACAGCTTTCTGGATGTGTGGATCTGTGAGTGTGCATGCACACAGCTTATTTTAGGAGACCTCTCAATGGGAGACATGCCTCTGGGGTTATTCTGCAGTGTTCTTCCACAGACACTAGAATAGTTCAGCACAAAATCTGAGCAGTCACACTGTGGGTTCAAGACAATAGAGAAAGAGGCCCTGAGCAGTGCTCACTTTGGAGCAACTGGATGACTCTCCCAGGGCTCTGGGTGGAATCAGAAGTCACCCAGGACAGCAAGCTCTTTGGAGGAGACTTGTGACATATTGTCTTCGTCCACTCTGGAAGTGATGACCAAAACAAGCTCCCAGCACACAGAAAGAGTTCAGTAAATACTTAACTGTTGAAACCTAAAGAAGCATCCAATAATTTGTTGATGTGAGCTCCTCTGAGATACAAAAGCTGGGCCTTAGCCCATCTCACATGGTCTCCCAGCATCTGTCCCTCCTCTAGGAACCGGTTTGAAGGTTCCCCTCACCTCCTTCTTACTATGCCAGGCATGAAATACTTCTCCATGTAGTTTATCCATGTAGCAGTTTCTCTCCACCCTTTATAAGCACATTTGTTACCTTTTTATTCAATTCTAGGCTTTAGTCTCTGCCCTGATTAACAAATTGTCAGGCACCTTCCCTACCACAAGGTCTTAAATACTCAAGGAACAAAAATTAATTTTGCTATAAGCTACAGGGACAAAATGGCTATAAAAGAAAACAAATAATGCCTTTGTCAAACCAAACACTTGCATGGCTTCTGGGTCAGCTCTGTTTGGCTCTACAATTCTCTAGACATAGATAATCAAGAAGAAAATTCATCATGGCCACAGGAAACCAAGCACCAGGTCCCCAGTACTGTGCGCCAGACACCATAGCCTGAGTAAGATGGAGACAGGAGGCTCAGGAGCCAACCCAGATTCTTGGGCCATGGGCCACACCGGAATTCAGGTCATTGTCCTCTGCCAAGGATGTTTATCAAAGCAGCGAACAGACATTTTCTGAGTCTGGTTCTATCTTGGAATGTTAGTGTTGGGAGTTTGGTTGGCTTCCGTCCTCCTGGGCCAGACATGGTAGAAGTTTGGGAATGTGATGGTTTGGTGGTAGGGAGCACATGGCCCAAACACAGCATTTTATATGTTGTTTCACATTAGCAAAATCGCTCGAGATGAGAAGAAGTTGAAATAGGGGCCTGATCTACTTATTTATGACTGTGTCATTTGGGGACAGCCCACATCTGGCAGAAACACTACAATCTGTCTGCCACAGAACTCAGCCCATTAAATTGGATGGAAATATTCCTGATTCCAAACTCCCACGACTCTGATATTCTAAGGAACTTTCAGAAACTGTATACAAAGCAAGGCTGGAGCTGTCTGGCCTGAAGGCCATCTCCAGGAACACTTCAGTGGGTAAATATGAGAAAATAGTGTCATTGTAATAGGACAGCATGACCTTCTGGAGGCAGGAAGAGAAACCTAGTCCTTGATACAGCTACAGAAAATGGCTGGGCTTTTGTCTGTGACCATGTCCAATATTACGTTAAAGAAGCCACTATCTTGTCCCAGTATTGATGAAGAGGGGACAGTGCCAAGCAAGCCTGTGGAAAAACACTGGTGCCTTCTGACTTTGATTTGTTAATGAGTATCCCCGGAATCTCCAGGGCCGTGGCTGTGAGACTCTATGTTATGATGGAGAAGACACAGTTGGAAGTGAACTTGATTCTGCAGTTGACACTTTTCTCTACTCACATCACTGAGAAAAGGCAGTGTGACATGGAAGACAGGCAATTGTCTATAAAACACGGTGACCAAGGCTGCCTTCTCCAAGGGTCTGCTCTGGCCTGTCCATCCTTTATGCTGGCTTTTCTCAAAGGTATTTCCCAGACCATCACCATCAGCATCACCAAATACTCACTAGGAAAACAGGTCCACGGGTGCCATCTAGACCTCTAGAACCAGACACTCTGAGGCAGGCATAGAGATTTGTGTTTGAATTAGTCTTCCAGATCATTCTGGGGCAAGCCATGACTCTACTTTCCAATAACAAGAAACCTGGGTCCCAACATTCTATAAAATGAATACAGAGACACCTGTGTGTGTTTCCATAGTTCCAGAGGCTGGTGACCTCTGACCTTCTTGCTGTATCATTCTGTGGCATCACACAGAGAAGGGGCAGAAGGGAGGGAAGGGAAGGGAGAAGGGATGGAAGTGAGAGATGGAAGAGGGGAATGGGAAGCCATGGGACCTTCTTATGATGAGCCGAACCCCACGTGAATGGCACTGCTCCATTCATGAAGGTATGACCCCCACTTCCTAGTCACCTTTTGAAGGGTCCACCTCTTACTGTTGCACTGAGTGTTACATTTCCAGCATGGTGACCATGGTGTGTGGTGGGTGGGGGGTGGGGAGAGGTTCATCCAAATCATGTGGAGGGTGTGGGGGTATGGGGATGAAATTTTGTAATAAATCTATTTCCTATGGCATGAGTACCATGGGAGTGAACTGGTAGTCAGAAAATCAGGGTTTAAAATCAATCTTGCAGAATCTCCTCTCATTTCAGATTTTAAAAAAAGAAAGAAAGAAAGCACAATATTTTGCACCCCCCCCTTTTTTTTGGCATTAGAGTGAGTCAGATAGTCATGTGGAAATCGGTTACCTTCCCCCCTCTGAGAGAGCATCTCCTGTAGCTCAAGCTACCCTCACACTCTCTATATAGCCAAGGATGACCTTGAACTTTTGACCCTACCACCTGTGACGGGATTACAGCCATTTGCCGCTGCACACAGTGTAGGTAGTGACCACAGTGATGGACTCCAGGGTCGTGTGCGTGCTTGGCAAGCACCCCACCAACCCAGCCATCCCCCCAGTCCGCAGCTAGATGTCCTTCTTTTGAAAGCAGCTGATTTCGAGTGGTGGAGACAAGTGTGCACTTTGAAGTTAGATGGATGAAGCCGTGTCCATTTCTATCACGCGTTAATCAGGTGCCTGGGCAAACGGTTAGCCTCTCTGCCCCCCACCCCCTTTTCTTCCTTGGTAAATTAGAGTAACAGTGCTGAGCTCTGTGGGCCGAGATAGGGATGGGAGTGGGCCACGCACACAGAGCAGGTTTACGAATGCTGCTATCCAGGCGGGACCTGGGCTGCGGCTTGCCCGTGCTGAACACAGTTTACTTGCAGTGAACAGTACCCACGACCAGATGTTCCTCCCCGTGAACTTCAACCTCCCTGGAGCTCTTCAGAATTGCTCTCTGGGGTCAGCATAAGACAGGGACTGAGAAACAGATCCCTAAGGCACAGGTTTAAGGTGAAGCAGGAGGGTGTTTATCATCACTGGCCTTTGAAGCTCTGGAGTGATTGTGGCTGTCCTTGTTCCTCATTCTTATAGTGGTGTCAGGCAGAGGGGAGCCTCCAGACAGACCTCTGGGCTGGATGTGTTAAGGCTATACGGCTGGCAGTCACCGAGGGAGGACACTGCTGTTTGGAAACCCTTGGCAGCTAATTGTTTCTGTTACTCACTTCTGAGCCTGACCCATAGAGACGCCTGGAGCATCCTGCAGCACCACTCTGCTCCCTGAGAGCTCTAAAGTCTCTGTAACCATGAGCACAATGGGACAAGCTGGCAACACCTTAGAACATCAATCTCCAGGGCTCTCGCTCTTCCCTGTGGGTTTCAAACTCATCCCCTGGTCCCTTAGAGAAGTCACTGACATCAGGAGAGAGAGTCTACCTCCTCAGGCTCATGAGGGTCCTGGTGCACATCTACAGGATAGCTCAGGACCGTTCCTGAGGTGGGGTGAGGGTTTGAGTGTTCTAGACCTTAGACCTATGAGAGTCTCTGTTTCATTCCACATATCCAGTGTGCTCCTATCTCAAGGCTATAGAGGCCACCTCACTCCTCTCATGATTATTCTGTTAAGAAACGCAGCATCCTTCTATTAATTAGTATAGAGAAGGCTACTCAGCTACAGGGAAATGGCTGGCAGATCATGGAATAAAACATCATACATCCACTTGAAAAGATATGAGGATCGTATGTTCTTACTCAGACATGAAAGCCACAAGAGTTGACCTAAAAGTAAAATACAGAATGAAGAAGGTTGTGGTTCAGTGTGTAAGGCTGATGGATTTGATTAATACTCATCATCTTGGGTACAGAAATACATACTGACGTCCACTAATACAATTAACACATATTAATACAGCTGTACTTAGAAATACCCTTAGTGACTTAGGGAAAATGTTCCTACTATGATATATATATAAAAAAAAAATCCTAAACCTCCCAGAGCCATGACCTCTGAGCATAACCTCTGAGCCACCACCACCATCACTAGCAGCAGCAATTCGGTACTTTCTAGAAATGCTACTTCTCAGGCCCCACCTGAGACCTTCCAAGTCACAAGTTCTGTAGGTGAGCCCACAGCAGTATGAATAACCCTGTGTATGGTCAGCATCATAGAAGAAGGCATTATACAGTCATTTAAAAGATCATGTCCATGAGCCAGACACAGCTTTTTAAAAAAAAAAAATTTAACCTCTGTGTGGGTGTTCTTGTATATGAGTACAGGCTTGTGCATGCCACAGCACACACATGAGGACTGGAAATCCTCAGGTACCAGTCCTTTCACAGAGAAACGGATCCTCTTGCTATTTGTCACCACATATTCCAGGCTAGCTGGTCCCCAAGCTCCCAGGCATCCTCCTGCCTCTGCCTCCCTTCTTGCCATAGGATGGCTAGAATTACACACAGGTATCACCATGTCCAGCTTTCTATGGGTCTGGGCATCCAAACTTAGATCCTCAAGCCTGGGGAAGGAGTACTTTTCCCGCCTCACCAGCTCCCCAGCCTGAGTTTTCAAACTTCTAAGTGTAAGACTGCTTGATAATGGAGCCGTAAAAGGGGGTGAAACTTGGAAAGAGAAGTAGATCTGTCTGCGGCCAGATCAGGAGGAATTTCTGCTGCTTCTGTGGTGCATTCTAATTCTTCTAAAATGGGCATGTTTTGTTTTCACACTGAAACAAGTTGAAACATAGTTCTGTTTCTACCACACACTATTATGTCTTTCAACTATTTGTACACCTTCAAAGGTCTTCAATCTCCTGTACCTGCTTCAACAGAAGACCTGTGATGAGTCATTCCCTCTTAGCCCCTCCACTTAGTTACTGACTCTGTCACCTCACATCTTCAGGACCCCTACTTTATTTATAAACAGCTTTTAAAAACTGCGGCAAGCCCCATAGCCAGTTCTCTGTAAAGCACAGTATTTCCTTGTGTATATAGTTAGAGGTCAGTGCATGTTCACACATTAGAAACAGTTTTAGCATCTGCATATATTTTCATGAACAATTTACATTTTGTTTGGGTAGATGTTTGTTTTCTTTACCACATCCACTTGGAGTATTTTTAACAAGCTGACCCTTCTCCTTTCCAGGGTTCGTTTACAAAGTAAGCAGATGGAGTAGCTTTGCTTTTAGACAAGAGGTTAGGTTCTGAAAATCAGCAAATGAGGTAACTATCGCATGGAGCCAAAATTACTCCATCTCTGTAACAACAGCATAGACTGTTGGTCCTCCAGCCCTGGGACGGACATTACCAGAGAAAGAATTGGTGCAGACAGAGGGCCTATTGGTCAGAAAGTTACCCCTCTCAACTCCAAAATCTCTTGGCACCCCAAGATGTTCATGGTGCAGGAGGCTGTCACTCAGAGCCCAAGCGAGGAAGGCATGTGTGGTTGGTGGTAGAAGCCAGAGGTCAACTTCAGGTGTCCTTCTCTACCACATCTACCTTATCTTTTTATATAGGCTCCCTCACTAAACCCAGGGATGACCAATTGTGTAGACCGGCCGACTAGCAACTTTGAAGCAGCTGCCTTTCTCCTCTCTGAGGGTAGAGTTAGACTGTGTGTCTGTCTTAGGGTTTCTGTTACGGTGATGAAACACTATGACCAAAAAAGCAAGTTCGGGAGGAAAGGGTTTATTCAGCTTACACTTCCACAGCACTGTTCATCACTGAAGGACATCAGGACAGGAACTCAAACAGGGCAGGAACCTGGAGGCAGGAGCTGATGCAGAGGCGTGGAGGGGTGCTGCTTACTGGCTTGCTCCTCATGGCTTGCCTAGTCTGCTTTCTTACAGAACCCAGGGCCACCAGCCCAGGGATGACGGTACCACCCACAGTGGGCTGGACCCTCTCCCACTGATCACTAACTGAGAAAATGCCTTCCAGCTGGATCTCATGGAGGCAGTTCCTCAGCTGAGACTCCTTCCTCTCGGACGACTCTAGCATGTGTCAAGAGAAAACCAGCCAGGACGCTGTGCCTCCGCCACTGCACGCAGGTCCCCATGCTTGCACAGCAGGCGTGTCTCTAACTGAGCCAGCTCTCCTCCTTCCATCTCACAGGGGTCAGATGGCTCCTTTTCTCTTGTTCTGGCTGAGGTACATCACTGCACTTGCCTGGGTCAACCGTGCTCTTGGTAAAACCTCCCTGTATCCCAACTGCGCCTTCTCTCATTCCGAGGACTTCTCTCTTTTATCCACCCCAGGTCAGCACCCAACTTCCTGCAGATGTTCTCCCCATCAAGAAGGATGCTGCCCACCCCTCCCCACCACCACCCCCACACACACACACAATATTCAGGTCTGACTCATCCTCAAATCCTAATCCACCATGTCCTGACCTCGGCAGACAGGGATCCTGATTCTGAGGGCTTAGGAATGTGTTTCTCTGTTGATTGCATTGACATTTGAATGTATCTTTATTTGCCCAGACTTAGAGAGGATCTTTTTTGTTGTTGGTTTTTTAAAAAAAAAGAAAGGTCTTAATGTAATCCCAGGCTTGTCTTGAATCCACTATATGTGTGTACATATACATATGTAACATATATATGCATACACACACACACACACACACACACACATATGACTGGCTGTGAACTCTTGATTATCCTGGCTCCACCTACCACATGCCAGGATTACAGATTGCATCACCACACCCCGTTTTCTGCTGTGCTGAGTGTAGGACCCAGGACTCCTTTGTAGATGCTAAGGAAGCATTCTACCAACTGAGCTACATCTTCAGCCAAGGCCACATCCAGATACCTTTACATCGAAGTTAACTAAATCCTAGATCTGCTTAGGTAGTCAACATGCAGTAATTTATGAATCCCCACCCCCCACCCCAACAACAGCAACACACACATGCCCTGAGATAGCATGGTACTGACTTCCTGGAGCTGGAGTGAATGCTTGGGGAAATAGTGCACTGAGCAGCTGGCACAGTATCTGACACAGAATCACACACACACACACACACACACACACACACACACACACACACGCACACACACGCACACATGCACTCGCTGCCCATACAGTCTAGCTTAATCTCTTGTCTCCTTGGTTACCAATGAACAGAGCATCTCCTCAAGCATTTGCTTACTGAATGAGCAAATGGATGAATGTGAAGTCCACAGAGCCCGTTCCCACCCCCATGAACACTGAGGAGTTGGCACCACCAACCCCCTACAAATTCATTACAAAACATAAACCAACAAGTTCAGCCATTCTTGTGGCAGGTATGGGATGCTTATCAGTAAATGTTTTCTGTCTTAAAAAAAACTTCCACAGACCATCCAGGTTAGACATCATCACACACCACTGCATTTTCACCTGTAAAATTTGAATTATGATGCTGATTAGCGATTTTTTTTTCTTGCCTCACCACAAGAAAACCTGAGGTGGATGGGGGCCTTTAGGGAGAAATTTTATAAATAGGGAATGTTTAAGGTAATTTGAAAAATCAGAGCAGGAGTTTGTAAATTAGCATATTTCAGTCACACAAATTCTAATCACTCAGCGCTCTCAGTGTCGCCTGAGGAGGGCACAGGGCAAACCCAGCTGCTTTTTGGGTTTGTCAAGCATCTCAAGCTATTCCTCAGGAGTTGGGGTTTGGCAAAGCCAGAAACCCACATTGCCAAGTCCTCCTTTCCCCCTTAATGTCTAAGCCCACGTGTATTTTAAGGAAACTTAACCCTATGTTTCTGTTTCCTTTACACTTAACTCATAAAAATGGTTTCTCAGAGCAATTTGATGTCCCCCAAATCTTGGGAGCCTTTATAATGATATTTTTTAACCTTTCTCCTTTCCCTGAGACACAGGAAATTGCATTTTCTTTAAAAAAGAAAATGAATGAAACTGAAAGTCTCAAGGTCAGTATGGATGGGTCAGACACACAAGTTCAAGGAGCAAAGCACTTGAGAGAATGACAAGTCCCTCTGCAACACAGAAGCCAGAGTCCTCAGAACACCAGCAACAGCACTGTTGTGAAACAGACTCCTCAGATGGTAGCGGTCCATCCAACCAGCTCCTCTCCTCTCTGTACTTCCATATTGAGAAGACGGCTCCATGTGCCTTAGAATTTAGAATCCCTCACCCCCAGCTTCAGAAATCACTGCACACGGGTGTTGTAACATGATTGTGACCACCGATTTCAAAATGTAGTCATTATTTTCTTTTTGAAAAAAAAAA
>CABHPP010139332.1:376-14989 GCA_902168425.1 Peromyscus attwateri | reverse complement strand
ATGACAAAATCACCTCATTTTCTCTCATTCTTTGCCTACTGGGACTTAGAGTCCTTGAAATTTCCACACAGCTGCCAGAGAGTCTCCTTCCCACACTCAGCAGTTCTGACTTGGAGGTCTCAGGAGACTTCCAGGAAACTGCATGTCTGACAGGCTCCTAGGAGAATTGCTTGTGATGGTTTGCACACCACAAGTGGAGAGCCATTGAGTAGCTAAATTGAACACTTGTGAGAAACTAACAGGAAAATTTAATCATTCATAAAAATAATTGATTCTCAAATGGCAATTGTCCTGGAAATCTTATTCTAATCTCATCTCTATCTGTGAAATTGATGCTTTACACATGGAATTCTAGATTTCAAGCAGCTACATTGGTCATCCATTATGACACCTCAGTATCATAAAAACATGGAACATAAGCTCATAAAATATATCTACACAAACTTCACAAGTGAACCCAGGTAACATTTATCATTAATGTTTCACAGAACCTTCATTGTCAAGTTTTTTTTTTCTTGGAAGGTTTCTATGTGGTTGAAAGTTAATCAGCAGCAAGTGCTTAGAAAAGAGAGCAATGTTTGGCTCACATTAATTACACAGGGGTATCTACTACTGCGTTTTTTGTTGTTTTAATTTATGTCAACTACCAAATACACACTTCACATGTATTGTCTTAGGTGAGGGATAGTGTACACCCACTTTACAGATGAGGAAAAGTGCCTAGGACCACAAAGGAAGGTCTCAGGTAGTCCCAGCATTCACAACCTTGTCAGACACTGTGGGCTCTTAATTATTGCTGTGAAATCTCACTTTTTGATGCCAAGATGTCTGGTTAGGGTCATGTGTAAGGAAACCGGCTAATACACTAATTGTGTTCCACCTTGCCTTCCCAGAGGTAATCATCCCTTTTATATTAGTGCTGGTGTGTCTGACAGGGTTGGTATGAAGTGTATGGTAAGGCCATTTGGGTGGTGTTTATCAGCTTAGTGGTGTCATCATAGTCCAGGTGGAATCATTGTTGTGAGATCCCATCATCTTTTTGGAGACTTCAGATTTCAGAGATTGGATTAGTCCAGATTTTTCCTTTTCTTGGTAATTTTTTTCAGGTAGTTCTCCCTTCTTCTTTGAATGCTGATTTATCCAAAGGTCTTTATTTCTTCAAGATGGTTGTTTTTATTTCCCTGAAAAGACAAAAACAAAACCCTCCCCAACTCTAACTTTGGGAAGTTTCCCTTTTGGCAAGTTATATCTGATCAAATGAAAAGTATTTGTTAGTCTTATAAGTTAGTTTAGATTGAATGGTCATGCTGGATAAACTATCACCTTTTCTAATCAAGAAGTCTCTCTTGTTCTGGTTTCTCCTGAAAATTTTGTATTATCTTCTAAAGTTCCTCTGTCCTCCAGAGAAGTATGGTTTCTTACAATAGCTATTAGGTTCTTTAATTGCTCTGTGAAGGAGTTTCCTCCATGATGACAGGAAATGACTGAACCAAATTTGACATGGGGGCCTGTGAGGGGCCCCTCAAGGCATTTCCCAACAGTAAAGGGTTACCTTGTCAGTTCCTTGTTGATCTACATTTGTTAGTCCAATGCCTCCCTTTGCCATACCTTCTGCATGATCCAGAAGGGAGGGGCATTCTGTTGGGTTTATTCTTAGAAGAAACACTGGAATGCCCTGTTTACAATTCCTCTTCAGGTGACTTTGTTTACCACAATTGAAACATTTGACACTTCATTTTTTTAAAAACCTCTG
Source organism: Peromyscus attwateri (assembly GCA_902168425.1). Classification (NCBI taxonomy): domain Eukaryota; kingdom Metazoa; phylum Chordata; class Mammalia; order Rodentia; family Cricetidae; genus Peromyscus; species Peromyscus attwateri. The sequence goes on along the minus strand of CABHPP010139332.1, from coordinate 13,236 downwards.
GAAATCCCATCTCCTATCCAAGCACCATCATGGTTATGAGATTCAATATTGATTGTATCTCAGATTCATTCCTCCAAGGGTGCTGATTTTGCCTTTAATGGCCTAATTACCCTTTTGCATTGTGCATTAGCATTTTCAAAAGCCAGATTCAATTATTATTTGTTTAGCTTGTGAATTTGGTATCATTCTATTTACTGCTGAAGTCACTCTGTAAGAAATTAGTACAGATTTCTTTTAGGCCTTGTATAAATTTAGAAAAGGACTCAGTTTTCTTTCCTACTTCTTCAATTCTGTCCCAAGCATTCAAGGCTGCAGCATGACATAAAGCCAGGGTATGGTCATCATATAAAGATTGCCTTTCTACATTAGCATAATCTCCCTCTCCAAGAAGTTGGTCTTGGGAGATTTCTGAACCTCCAACCCTGCTTTGTTGTTCTGTGGTCTTAGCCTCATCTTTCCACCAGGTCCTCCATTGAAATTGAGAACCAGCCTCCAAGATTGCTGCAACCAAATCTCTCCAATCTTGAGGGATAATTCTATTACAAGTTAACCATGAGTTTAACATCTGTTTCACAAAAGGTGAATGCATGCCATATTAGACTGTTGCTTCCTTGAATCTCCTCAGATCTTACATTTACACAGAAATCTACTCAGTTCTTACACAGTCTGGGGGATATGTATCAGTTAGTAGTTCCTGTAAGGGTACTGGATAAATTAAGGCTGTTTCTCTGTAACCTTATAATGCAATGCTGAGATTCCTTTAAATTCCTCTGTCTGGGTCTGAATATCTTTATGATCTGTTTTAAAAAGTTTTTTTAAAACAACTTTTATCTTGGCACTCATATTAACCAATTTTTAAAGGATAAAACAAAATGATCAAACAAATAATATTTATAATTGACATCACATAAGTCTCATCTACATTAATTATCCTCTCATTTAATTGCTCCATTTTTTAAACTGTCTATGTATTATCAAACAGAGACCTAACTCCCTCCATTGTAATAAAGTTTCCCTTTTTTAATGTGGGAAAAACCTCTCTCTCTGCCTTTTTTTGAAACTAATTCCCCCTTTTACGAAATCCCAATTGATTCACCAAATCTACTGGCAATGAGGATTCAGATGATGGTGAAGTGAGGCAGCTACTTAGTATGGTAGCAGCCTGAGGAGGGGGTCCAGGAAAGGCTATAACCCACTGGGAGAGGGAAGAAGCCAAAGAGCCAGCCATCTGTGGCTTTTGGAGCCCCAAAGCATGTGGAGTCTACTGCAGAGAGGCTACAATAGAAAAGAATCTCAGAATCCCTCGGAGGTATTTGGGAAGAAAAAAAAAATCTAGCCAGTGGGTTGTGACTCTGGTCTTATGTAGCTAGGCATGAACTGATGGAAAGCCTCAGGCAAGTGACTTTTTCATGAATTCATGCCCCATAAGTTGGACACCAGATGTACCACAAGTCCTAATTGGTCTTAATAAAAACCTGAAGCCAGATATTGGGGTAACTGCTGAAAGATCAGAGAAAGAAAAGAGCAAGCCACTGCCACCTCTCACCTCACCAACTCCTCAGCTGACAGGAAGTGAGCTCCTGTCTTCTCCCACCTTATATTCCTTTCTCTGCCCAGCCATACCACTTCCTGTCTCAACTCCCCTAGTGCTAGAATTAAAGGCCTGTGTGCCTCCCAAGTACTGGGAACAAAGAAATAAGATCCCAAGAGCTAGGATTAAAGGTGTGTGCCATCACTGTCTGGCCTCTATGGCTAACTGGTGGCTGGCTTTGCCCTCTGATCTTTAGATAAGCTTTATTTGTTAGAGCATACACAAAATATCATCACATTCCTGTACAAAAAAACCACTAGCACATAGGGGTAAAGAGTCTGTGAAGGCACCAGCTTGACTTCTCTATGTTCAGTGAATTGTATAGGTGTTGTCTTCAGCAATGGGGCTTTATTGTCAGACTGTGGAGAGCAACCTACTGTCTTATCAACAGCCTGGGTTATATGGGGATTCCTGTGGGACCCCTTTGGCCAACAACTCAATCCCAGTACTAGCCAGCTGAGGCTCTGTTTTCCCTAATATTTGACAATTTCATTTAGATTGTCTTCATATATGTATTTTTGTAATACTACCCCTTAAATGTCCCTTAATTTTAGCAGTCTCTCTCTTTATTCCCTCCCTCAACCTCTTCTTCTGTCCTCATCCACACTTGACCCTCCTGTTCCAGCATTTTATATTTTGGAAATATTTTATATTTTAGATTTATATAAAATATTTTATATCTCAAGATTTTTATATTTTATATCTTGAGAGTTCGGGGCATTGGCTAGGTTTGAGGGCAGGCATTTGGGAGGGGCTGGAGGAAGGAAAGGAGGGGAAAAGTGATGTAATTTTATTTCAATTAATAACATATTAAGAACTGAAAACTGATTCTCTCCTGAATGTCTTTCCACATCTTTTAGCACATAGGTATATAGGCAAGTTTCTAAATGGTCTTATTAAATAAAAAACATAGAGCCAAATATAGGGGTGAAAGCTTTAGAGAGATCATGGAAATAGGGAAAGCTACCAGCCAACCTTACCTCATCAACTCTGCAGCTTCCAAATGTGAGCTACTTCCTGTCTTACCCACACCTTTATTGCCTTGCTGTTCTGCCCTCTCATTGGCTATCTTAGCCCAGCTACCTCACTTCCTTGTCACTGTCTGTCTGTATAGACCTCCAGGTCTCTATGGTTAATACTGAGATTAAAAGCATGTGTCATCACACTTGGCTCTGTTCCCTAGTATGGCCTTGGATACACAGAGACCCTCCTGATAAGTGATTGGATTAAGGGCATGTGCTGCCTTATTTCTTGTTTGCTTAAAATGGCTGGCCTTTCCCCCTTGATCTCCAGGCAAGCTTTATTAAAGCACAAATAAAATATCACCACAAATAAAATATCACCACATTTCCCCCTTTTTTGTCTAATAAAAATAAAAAAGTTATAACTAATATAAGAAAAACTATATACAATAAATACAATAACTATATACAATATATACAAGCAATAAACACATCAACAATGTCAAGTCCATATGCATTTGACAAATTCAGAGAAAATATTCCATTATCTATCCTATTTTGGAGTCCAAAATGTACCTAATTCACTTTCTATCCTAACTTACATTACCAACAGAAAACTATCTTATGATGTCTTTCAAACTTATACACTTAACACCTCTTTAGTGAGTTTCTTTTCTGAATTTCTTAACAAGGAAAACTGTAACTATAACTATCTAATCTTTAACTCCCTCAGAGATCCAAGAAGGAAATAATATTACCTAGTAAGACAGGAAGTGCAAACAAGCGACTTTCAAAAAAATGTGAGTTGACTGAAACAGCCAGCTGCCTGGACAGTCACCTGAGGTTTCTCTGCAAATTGGGGTGTCATCTTTGGCCTACAGGTTTAGCGTATCTGACAGACTCATTTGTGAAGTAGGATGCACACAAGGCTTACAGCTCTACCTCACATTTGGTTTGAGTATTCCATGTACCAGAAAAACTTGAATTCCACCAGAGTCCTGTCACGATTCAGGATTTTAAATTCTGGAAATTCCTGGTGTTTTGGAATTCAGCTTCCCATTCTTCTCAGCTTGTGAGAGGCTTCAATTCTTTTATTAAATGCCAATCTACCATTGAGAGGTTAGATGTCATTAGCCTAGTTACTCCCTCAAGAATAACTGTTTTATCTACTGTTCCACTGCACACCAGAAGCCATCGGTCCACCGCCTGTTCAGTTGCCTTCAAAGAAAGGGGCACTGTACCTTTTCCAGTTTGCAAAGCCACTTCACTGATGATTTTTTTATATCTGGATATTAAGGGAAAATGTGTTTAATAAATATCACCACATTTCCCCCTTTTTGTCTAAAATAAAAAATTATAGTATAAGAAAAACTATATATAATAAGTACAATAGCTATATACAATACATACAGGCAATCAATACATCAACAATGTCTAGTCCATTTGCATTTGATAAATTCAGTAAAAATATTCCATGATCTATCCTATTTTGGTGAGTCCAAAATGTACGTAAGAAATTAATCATCACCTTTGGTCATCAACCAATCCTAGCAAGAAAGTCACATCAACTAATAATAATTGGGCTTTGTTCTTGTTCCCTGACCATAATGAGGAACTCATGGTCAACTATGTTCAACTATATGTCTTTCTAAAATTTTAGATGGTCTTCTTTGGTTTTTCACCTCAAAGCTATTTACCAAAAACATCTAGTCAAACTTAAGTTATTTTCAAAGCTTTGTTTCAGCTACAATGCACTCCAAAACCTGTGAACACATCTCCCAACATTAAGATTAAAAGAGTTTAAACTACCTGGGCTACTGGGACTTTTTTTTAATTTATTTAAGAAATCTGTTTATTCATTTTATATACTAATCACAGATTCCCCCATTCACCCCTCCTCCTGCTCCCCCAGCCTCCCCCAGGACCAACCTCCCCCATTCCCTCATCCAAAAGGGCAAGGGCTCCCATAGGGTGTCAGCAAAGCCTGGTACTGTACCACAAATTGCTAATTGGCCTTATTAATAAAAAACCCAGAGCCAGATATTGGGGTGAGAGCTGAGAGATCAGAGGAATAGAACAAGGCCAGCCACAAGTTCTTGCCACTAGGAAATTCTCAGCCCAAGAGAGAGCTACTTCCTGTATACTCATGCCTATATACCTTTCTGTGTCCTGCCATCTTACTTCCTCTCTCCACCCAGCTACATCACTTCCTCTTTCTGTGCAGCTCTGTCACTTTCAGTCTGTCTGTACAGACCTCCAGACCTCTATGGTTAGTTGCTGCTGGGATTAAAGGCGTGTGGCACCACACCTGGCTCTGTTCCCAGTGTGGCCTTGAACTCACAGAGATCCAGATGGATCTCTACCTCCCGAATGCTAGGATTAAAGGTGTGGGCTACCACTACCTGACCTCTGTGTTTAATATAGTGGCTGGCTTTTTCCTCTGATCCCCAGGAAAGAAAGCTTTACTTGTTAGAGCACAAATAAAATATCACCCCCCCCCCCCCCCCTGTTTTTTTTTTTTTTTTCCCGAGACAGGGTTTCTTTGTGTAGCTTTGCGCCTTTCCTGGAGCTCACTTGGTAGCCCAGGCTGGCCTCGAACTCACAGAGATCCACCTGCCTCTGCCTCCCGAGTGCTGTGATTAAAGGCGTGTGCCACCACCGCCCGGCCATTTCCCCCTTTTTTGTCTAAAATAAAAAAAACTGTAATATAGGAAAAACTATATACAATAAGTAGAATAGCTATATACAATACATACAGGCAATAAATACATCAACAATGTCTAGTCCATTTGCATTTGACAAATTGAGTAAAAATATTTCATTATCTGTCCTATTTTGGTGAGTTCAAAATGTACCTAATTCACTCTCTATCCTAACTTGTATTACCAACCGAAAACTTTTGATATCTTTCAAACTTATACACTTTACACCTCTTTAGTGAGTTTCTTTTCCGAATTTGTTAACAAGGAAAACTGTAACTATAACTATCTAATTTTCAACTCCCTCAAAGACCTGAGAAGAAAATAATATTACCTAGTTGAACAGGAAGTGCAAACAAGTGACTTCCAAAAAAATGTGAGGAATGACAGAAACATCTGGCTGCCTGGACAGTCACCCAAGGTTTCTCTGCAACACTGGGGCATCCCCCTTCAGCCTACAGGCTTAGTATATCTGGCAGACTCATCTGTGAAGCAGGGTTTTCTAAAGAGCCTTCCTACCTTGTCTTGGCAAGGATTAACAGTCCTTTTTTTGTGTCCTGCTTGTCTATTTTTGACAGCATATTGTCAGCAATTGAAGCAAGAGCATTTTCTTGTCCAGTTTCTAACTTTTGCCATAATGAAAGTAAACTCCATATGAAGTTTCTTCAATGCCCATCATCTTCTCTGAAGTAGATTGGTGCTTCCAGGAGCAGACATGTCTCATTGTCAAAAGAAAAAAGAAAAAAAAATCTATGTTATTAAAAAAATCTTAAGTGCCATATTCTGTAGATAGCTGAAGTGTTTGAAGATGACCTGTATATCTAAAATATATTTCTACTTGACCTTGAAAACATACCCAATATGACTACAAGTTTGATTGCAATGACTAGCTACTAACCTGCATTTCTTTATTATACTAAATAGTAATAACTTTCAAGAACCAGAAAATTGCCTTACCTTGTTAAATGAACTATAAAGGTACAATACCTTGAACAATATTAGAAATATATATACAATATTATCTAACAAAATCAATCTCAAATTTATATCAATATATATAATTTGTATACAATATACAAACATCCAATCCAATGTAAAATATTTAAAATTAGCAGTTGCCTTTTAAAAGTAGATTCAATAATCTACCTTTTTATCTTATCATGGTATATTCAGTTGAGGCAGGACCAAGCCCCTCCCCACTGCGTCAAGGCTGTGAGAGGCATCCCACAATAGACAACTGGTTTCAGAAAGCCAGCTCATGCACCAGGGCTAGATCCTGATCCCACTGCCAGGGGCCCCTTAAACAGACCCAGTTACACAACTGTCTCCCATATGCAGAGGGCCCAGTGTGATCCCATGCAGGCTCCACAGCTGTTGGTCTAAAGTTTGTGAGTTCCTATGAGCTTGTTTCAGTTGTCTCTACAGACAATCATTTTTCTTAATCATTAACCTAAGCCACAGTCTATGTGACTCCTCAGGAGAAACTCATGTGTTCTGGCTGTGAGTCACTTCCTTGTTTATACTTTTAATCATCAAAACTCTATTTAGACTAACGTTATTATTATCAATTAGATAGGACATCTTAGGAAGAAATCATCTTCATAATAATCCACAGGTAAAAATGCCCAGTAGAACAGGATGCATCCATGAGATAAACACACTTCATTATAGGCAGTGTGGATCCTCCCACACCCATTCATACCATGCCAGACACTAGAGAAAGATGGCAGCAGCAAACATGTAAAGGCACAGTGGAAGCAAACACATTCTGCGGTCTGTGGTCTTGGGGCCTTGCCTATCTGAAAATCATCCATCAGGGATTTTCCTCCTGGTGGGCTGACATCTTGAACTTCAAATGTCACCTGCTGCTTCTCTGTCATGGCCACCTGCAGGCAGGTAGAGTAGACCTGAGACTGATCTTTAGCAGAGGGAGGGAGCATCCTGAGAATTGTGGAGAATATCTGGCCATGAGAGAGGGGGACAGCAATGAAGCAGGCAAAGGCCATCACAGCCATGAAGGCAGCCACTCCCATCACTCCAAGGTAATCATTAGAGCAGGAGAGCTTGAGCAACTGGGGGACGTCACAGAAGATCTGGTGGATTATTTTGTCCCTGCAGAATCTGATAGAGAATGTAGTTACTATGCACAATATTCCTGAGAGGGCTTCACTTAATCACACAGTTGTCACAGGCAACATGCACTTCCTGGGATCGATGATGACCTCAAAGTGCAGTGGGAGGCAGATGGCCACATAGCGGTCATAAGACATCACTGTGAGAATGGACACCTCAGCAGAAGCCAATGATGTGAAAAAGAAAACTTGCAGAATACACTGGCCATATGAAATATAGTCATTATCCATCAGACAGAGAGTTTCTGAAATGGTAACAGCTATGTAATATATAGTATATCTATAGAAAAGTGAGAAGCTAGAACTATTTGAAGGAATTCCAATGAATAAAAATATTCCTTGTGCATTATGTGGGCAGCCATTAGTTATGGTGATATTTTCTTTGTACCAAAATGTTATTTGTATGTTAATAAATAAAGTTGCCTGGGGGTCAGAGCTATTAACAAGCCATAGGAAAGCAGGGCAGTGGTGGTGTACGGTTGTGATCACAGCACCTGGTAGACAGAGCTAGGTAAGTCTATGTGTGTTCAAGGATACAGCCAGCATTGGATACACATGCCTTTAATCTCATTACCAACCATAGAACACCTGGAGGTCTATACAGACAGGCTGTAATGAGGCAGTCCTGTGGTTGGGTTTACAACCAATGAGAAGGCAGAACAGAGACTATATAAAGACTTTAACACAGGAAGTACCAGCTCCTTTGGAGAGGTAGGACCACTGCAGGAGGAAGGGTAAGGTTTTGGCTCTTAGCTCTGACCTCTTGGCTTTCTTCTTTGCATTGGTTCTGTGTTTCTTATTTATACGACGGTTGGATACATCTACATTTGGCACCCAACGTGACAAGAATCCATTAAAAACTGCTTGGCTTGGCTTGGCCGCGGGTCCGGTTTCCGGCCTGAGTGGCCCGGCTTCCTAGCTCGGGCCTAGGTCTGACTGACCTGCAGCTGTTGCTACTTGCTTAAAGCTAGTGTTACAAACAACTCAGGCCTGCCCTGCTGAACAGGCCTGCCCTGCTGAACAGCTAAAGCTTGACTTGGCTCAAGCGGCTAGGGCTTTTTTGCTCTCTCTCGCTCTCTCTCTCTCTCTCTGGATTCACACCTCGAACACCAGGTGGCTGTTTTGAAATTCCCTCGAATTTCTACTGTTCTACGAAGACTTGGTAAATCAATTAACATCTCTATTTAAAAGAGAATTTTTTTCTACATTAAAAAAAAATGGGCTTTATGTGTACATTGGAAGAAAATTGGGCTTTGTTTGAAATTTTAGGCACTCTGACAATGGAACAACTATATGAGAATATTAATATTGAAAGAATTATGCAGCTTATTACTTTTCTTATCCTCATTGTACTATTTAAAAAGATAGTCAATTTAAGTGCCAGGATAACAGTTTTAGAAAAACCTGTTAAACCTGTAAAAATGAATTATAGAGAAATTCAAATTCAGACAGACGAAATTAACAGTGAAGTTGTTTCAAAATTGGATCATAAGGTTACAAAAAGAAAACCTGTTTTCACACAATCACCCTTAATTTATCCGGTAACCATACAGCAGCTACCTGGTGAAGAGAATGAACAAAATGTTTGGATTCCAATTGAAATGTTAGACTTACGAAGATTTAAGGAGGCAATAGCATCTTATGGCTTGCATTCTCCATATGTAAAACAAATGTTAAACACCTGGTCAACTTGTAATAGGATTATACCACAGGACTGGCGGGATCTAGCACAGGCTGTTCTTGAACCTGGACAAAATCTTCAGTGGAAAATGTGGTTCAGCAACGAGGCTAGAAATATAGAAAGACAATGGAGGGATAATGGAATACAAGTCTGCCAGGATCAGATTATTGGAGAAGGCCAATATGCTACAGTAGAAGCACAAAGTTTATATGATGTCCAAATCCTAGTTCTATGTTGAACGGCAGCCTTAAATGCATGGGACAGAGTTGAAGAATCAGGAAAAAAAAACTGAGTCATTTACAAAGGTTATACAGGGCCCAAAAGAATCTTTCACAAACTTTTTACAAAGATTGACATCAGCAGTACAGAAAATGATTCCGAATTTAGAGGCTAGTCAGATAATAATTGAATCTTTGGCCTTTGAGAATGCAAATGCAGCATGCAAAAGAATAATCAGGCTGTTAAAGGCAAGATCTGCACCTTTAGAAGATTGGATTAGAAAGACGATTAATGTTGAGGCTTATGACCAGGATGATATGTGGGTAGGAAAAGCAATGTCAAAGGGTTTCAGAAATGTTAGATGTTTTGGATGTGGAAAGCAAGGACATTTAAAAAGGGACTGTAAACAGGTTATTCCTAGAAATGTTTCTTCAAAAAACACTGGCAATAGAATGCCCCTTCCTTCTGGAGTATGCAGAAGGTGTGGTAAAGGAAAACACTGGACAAACAAGTGTAGATCAACAAGGGACAGACAGGGTAATCCTTTGCCTCGGGCTTTGGGAAACTCCCAGAGGGGCCTCAAGCAGGCCCCCACAGTAAATCCAGTTCAAACCTTTCCAGCAATTGTAGAAGAGGAAATCCCTGCTCTAAGCGATTAAATAATCAAATGCCTATTGGAATAAATCATGTTGGTCGGGATGATGAAACAGATAGAATAAGAAATTCAGGAAAAAACATAAAAAATTTTTTTTGGCAAACTTCTATTAATGAACAAAGACCAAAACTGACAATAAAAATAAATGGTGTTTTGTTGTCTGGTTTGGTAGACACAGGTGCAGACATTACCATAATTGCACCAGAATTTTGGCATCCAACTTGGCCTCTTCAAGAGGTAAACATTCAACTGTTAGGAATTGGGACATTATCTCGAGTGAAACAGAGTACAAGATGGCTAGAATGTATAGGTCCAGAAGGACAGAGAGCAAAATTAAAACCATATGTAGCTAACATAGCCATGAACCTGTGGGGTCGAGACTTGTTACAACAATGGAATACTCAGATAAACATCCCTCCAATCTCAGAAACAAATCATAAACTAGTACATGTTTCTGGGAGAAATATTAGAAGATATTATTCTAATGAATGGTCACCAGCCATCCATGTTATAAAAAAACATGGCACAATAACTGATAATCTTCCAAAAACACCAACAGCTATATCTTTAAAATGGTCAACAGACAAGCCTGTATGGGTTCAGCAATGGCCTTTAACAATAGAGAAACTCCAGGCCTTAGAAGAGCTGGTAAAAGAGCAGTTAAATGCTCAACATATTGAAGAATCAACCAGCCCTTGGAATTCTCCTGTATTTGTTATCAAAAAGAAATCTGGTAAATGGAGAATGGTAACAGATCTTAGAGCAATTAACAAAGTAATTCAGCCAATGGGCTCTCTACAATCTGGAATTCCTTTGCCTACTCTGTTACCAAAAGGATGGCCTCTCATAGTTATTGATTTAAAAGACTGTTTCTTTTCAATACCCTTACAAGAAAAAGACAGAGAAAGATTTGCTTTCACAGTGCCTACTTATAACAATTCTCAACCGGTCAAAAGATTTCAATGGAGGGTCCTCCCACAGGGAATGTTGAATAGCCCAACTCTGTGTCAAAATTTTGTACAACAGCCATTGGAAGTGGTATGTAAAAAATTTCCTAAATCTTTAATTTATCATTATATGGATGATATTTTACTAGCTGACTCAAATGAAGGTATTTTAGAAAGAATGTTTGAAGAAATAAAGAAAATTTTGCCTTGCTGGGGATTACAAATTGCTCCTGAAAAGATACAAATAGGAGATTCTATTAATTATTTAGGATATAAAATAGAGCTACAAAAAATTAGACCTCAAAAGGTGCAAATTAGAAGAGATCGATTACAGGCTCTTAATGACTTTCAAAGATTATTGGGAGACATTTCTCATCTAAGAACTATTGTTGGGGTAAAAAATGATGAACTAAATAATTTGTTCAAAACCTTAGAAGGTGACAAGGACTTAAATAGTCCAAGAGAATTATCACCTGAAGCTGAGAAAGAATTGGCTTTGGTAGAAAAGAAAGTACATGAAGGGCACGTAGATCGTATTGATCCAAAGCTGGATTGCATTTTGGTTATTTTACCTTCTAGGCATTCTCCCACAGGAATATTAATGCAGAGGGAAGATATTATATTGGAATGGATATTTTTACCAAATAAACCAAATAAAAAATTAAAAACTTATGTGGAAAAAATCTGTGACTTGATTTGGAAAGGAAAATTGAGACTTCGTCAGTTAGCAGGAAAAGACCCAGCAGAAATTGTCGTACCTTTAACTAAGGAGGACATTGAAAAATTATGGATAGAAAGTGAACCTTGGCAAAAGGCTTGCAGTAATTTTTTGGGAGAAATTAACAGCAAATATCCCAAAAGTGATAGAATTGATCTTATAAAGAGAGCTGATTGGATCTTGCCTCGAATTGTACGCGAAAAACCCATATCTGGAGTTCGTACATTTTATTCAGATGCCAACAAACAGGGAAAGGCAGGTTACAAATCCGAAAATTTAAGTAGAGTGGTTCAAAGTCCTTATAATTCAGTTCAAAAATCAGAATTGTATGCTATTCTGTTGGTATTAATGGATTTTTCAGAACCTCTCAACATAGTAACTGACTCTCAGTATGCTGAAAGAGTAGTATTACATATTGAGACTGCAGAATTTATCCCTGATACTTCAGAATTAACTTCACTATTTATTCAATTAGAAGATACCATCAGGAAAAGGAGTCATCCTTTATATATAACTCACATTTGATCCCATACCGGTCTGCCAGGCCCTTTAGCACAAGGTAATGATGAGATTGATAAATTATTGATAGGAAATGTGCTGGAGGCCTCAGAATTTCATAAAAAACATCATGTCAATAGTAAAGGTTTAAAAAAAAATTTTTCCATAACCTGGCAACAAGCCAAAGAAATAGTAAAGAAATGTCCTACTTGTTCTTTCTACAATCAAACACCATTACCAGCAGGATGTAACCCAAAGGGTACTCAGAGGAATGAAATCTGGCAGATGGATGTGTTTCACTTTGCAGAATTTGGAAAATTGAAATATGTACATCACACCATTGATACTTATTCAGGATTTCAATGGGCAACTGCTTTGAGTTCAGAAAAAGCTGATTCTGTAATCACTCATTTGCTAGAAGTTATGGCTATTATGGGTATACCTGCACAAATCAAAACTGACAATGCTCCATCATATGTCTCTGCTAAAATGAAACAGTTTTTTGGTTATTACAATATAAAGCATGTTGCAGGTATACCATATAATCCTACAGGTCAAGCAGTTATTGAAAGATCAAACAGAACTCTAAAAGATATGCTAAATAAACAGAAAGGGGTAACAAAAACCCCCAGAAACAGATTACATAATGCTCTATTAACTTTAAATTTTCTCAATGCCAATGAGAAAGGAACAACAGCTGCAGAGAGACACTGGATAGTAGAAAAAACTACAGAATTAAATCAACCTATATACTTTAA
>CABHPP010139331.1:0-25248 GCA_902168425.1 Peromyscus attwateri | reverse complement strand
TTTCAATGTTGCCCATCAGAATTAATTTTGAGTTCTCTCATCTGTTGGTGCTGATCTGTAACGAGAGTTTATGTATTTAATCTTGAAAGATGCGCTTTCATGCAGATAGGAGCTGCCAGATGCTAACAATGGTCTACAAGCATATGATGTGTCTTGTTCTGTTGTTTTCAAGACGGTTTCTCTGTAGCTTTTGAGCCTGACCTGGATCTTGCTCTGTAGACCAGGCTGACCTCAAACTTACAGAGATCTGCCTGCCTCAGCCTCCTCAGTGCCAGAATCAAAGGTGTGCATCACCACTGCTCCGCTAAGCATATGGTTTTAATTGATCATGTTCATTACTTAGAATGAACACACACACACACACATATATATTTTTTTGGAGACAGAATTTCTCTGTAACAGCCCTGGTTTTCCCTAACTTCTCACAGAGATCCGCCTGCCTCTGTCCCCCAGTGCTGGGATTAAAAGCGTGCAGAGTGGTTTTTCTTACCCTTGGATAGTTGGCACTTGTTACTAACGTGCTAAGCTGTTGGGGAGCTAGTGTTCAAAATGAAGTGACTACAGAGTTAGCCTGTAGCATAGCCAGTGTGGAGGTACAGGCAAGAAGGTTTTCAGTTCAGTATGACCTATAGCAGAATCTGCTAAAAGGTACAACTGATGGTTGTAAAATACACATAAAACAGAGAGGGGGAAACCTTAGCTGGACAATTTTATAAAGTTTGTGAAATTGTAAAATGTCTTTTTTTTTCTTTCTTTCTTTTTTTTTTTTTTTCCGAGACAGGGTTTTCCCTGTGTAGTTTTGGTACCTGTCTTGGATCTTGCTCTGTAGACCAGGCTGGCCTCGAACTCACAGAGATCCTCCTGGCTCTGCCTCCCGAGTGCTGGGATTAAAGGCCAGCGTCACCACTGCCCGGCCATATGTCTTTTTTATTTTTTTTTACTAATTATGTATACAATGTTCTGCCTGCAGGCTAGAAGAGGGTACCAGATCTCATTATAGATGGTTATGAGCCACCATGTGGTTGCTGGGACTTGAACTCAGGACCTCTGGAAGAGCAGCCAGTGCTTTTAAACTCTGAACCATCCCTCCAGTCCCTGGTATTTTTAAAGTCTATGATACAGATATTCTGCAGAAAAAGTACCGTAATCTATCATGTTATCAACCAGGAGTATCAATAACCAACTTCATTTGCTTTCAGGAACTCACTTAACCATTATCAGTTTTGTGGTTATGTTGGTAATAAATTGTAACTTCAATTTTGTTTAATGATAAAAGTTTTCTGAATTAAAATTACTTAAATTTTTAAAATCACGTCTATGCATGTGTCTGTGTGTAGCTAATGAGCACATGAGTGCAGGTACCAGGGGGACCAGAGGTATGGAACCCTTAGCACTGCGGCTACAAGAAGCTGGGAGTGGAACCCAACAGATCTTCTGCAAGAGCAGCACATGGTCATAACTGCTAAGCTCTTCAACCCATGAAAATTATTCTTAATCATTATCACTGAGTGCAGAATAGTTTTAGACAGGCTCTTAATATGTAATCCATGCTCACTTTAAATTCAAGATCCCCCTGCCTCAGACCACAGAGTGCTGGAGTTACAGGTGTACATGTGACCTCACTACCCAGCACTTAATGCTACTTAATAAATTCAACTTAAAATTGTAAGAACTCCCCACTACACAACAGTGTAAGTCATTTTAACAACAGTGTTTTCATTTCCCATGCTATTAAAAGTTAAAATAAGTGAGATCTTTACCCTCATAAACCTACGGCAAATTATTTCCCAATTCCCTATAGCTTCCTTCAGATCTTAAGTGCAAAAGCAATTTCCACATCAAAATCCATTTACTGTGCAGCTAAGCAGCTTCCACCTAGCTCTGTATTTGGAAATAATCAATATGTAACACAATAACATGTTAAAAGACAAAAGAATTGTAAATCTGGGTGGTGGCACACGCCTTTAATCTAACACTCTCAAGACAGAGGCAGTGGATCTCTTTGAGTTCAAGGCCAGCCTGGTCTACAAAGCGAGTTCTAGGACAGCCAGGGGCTGTTACACAGAGAAACCCTGTCTCCAAAAACCAGAAAACAACCACTCAAGATCATCTCTCTCTATTTTTTTAAATTGTTGCTATCATCCCCAGTGTCCTTAATCCGGCTAATAGTCTTTAAAATTATTGTCTCAAGATATTTTTAAAGATTATTCCAATCAAACACAGTTTGACCTGCCATTGGTAAAGTGGCTTACCTCACTTAGCCGACAGTTGAGACACTTGAAAGTTTCTTCACTTGTGAATTCTGAGCTTGAGGCCAGCCTGGGCTACATAATGTGACCCTGACTCAAAAAACAAAACTGACCAACCAATCAACCAAATAGACCCCCCCCCCCAAAAAAAAAAAGTCAAGAATGTTCCCAGAGCTTAGAAGTCATGCCTTTCAAGTGACAGTGACAAGGATAACTGATATGTCACCTAAACTACTAAAGCCCAAACAGAACAGCTTTTTTAAGACAGCAGAAGAAAAGTGCTTACCTAGAATTCCAAATCTACTGAGAGTATCCTTCACCAGTAAAGGCAAAAATAAAGATAAGTTGGAGCAGAGAAAATTGAGATGGCCCAGCAGTTAAGAGCAAGGCTGCTCTTGTTCAATTCCCAGCACCCACATGGCAGCTTGCAACCACCTGAGACTCCTGTCCCAGGGAATCCAGCCTCCTGTTCTTCTGCAGGAGGAGTTCACCAATGTGAAATATGCGGGAAAACACTTATGCACATACGACTTAAAACTAGAGGGAAAAAAGTGAGGGAAGCCTGGCATGGTGGCACAGGCCTATTTTTAAAAGTATTGCTGAACTGAGGAGCTACAGCTCAGTGGAAGAGCACTTGCTTGGTGTGTGAGGCTCTAAGTTCAGTCCTTAGCAAAGTTTGTTGCTAATATGTAGGCACTAGAAATTACTTCAGCTTCTTCATGTAGAAAGCAGATGGTGGCAGGTAAAAAAGTAAACAACTGCAGAAAGACATGAGCAAGAACAAAGGAGCAGTACAAATGAATTTCAGATGTTTAAATACTAAAGTGTGGTTTGTGGGATTGAAACGATGTGGAAATGAGAAGATGATAACTGTAAAACTAAGGAAAATGATTTATTTAGAGTGACCGCTGAGTGAAAGATAAAATATATGTAACTAGAAAACTAAGCTAAGCATGGTGGCAGACACCTATAATCCGATCTTCATGTGAAAGGTGAAGAAGTCGGGAGAAAGGTCAATTCAAGATCTTCCTTGGCTACATAGTAGGTGTAAGGCCAACCTGGGTTATAGGAGACCTTGTCTCAAAAATAAACAGTAAATCAAAGAAAACAGGTTAGAATGTGTTGATTTCCCACCCCACCCCCCAAAAGAAATGCAAAAAAAGAAAAACAGGGAAATAAAGAACAGATGGGTCAAACTGAAAACAGAGTGATAAAAATCTCCCCTGATTTTGTCAGGAACCATAGTAAATGTAAAAGAAACAAACATTGAAATTAAGACAATCGTAGCACTGGGAAGCAGAAGACTCACCAAAGGACATAGTAAGTTTCAGGGTAGCCAGACATACTTAGTGAGGCCCTATCTCAACAAGTAAGGGAGGGACAGGTGGAGAAAACTTGGAAATTTACATATTATACATAAATTATAGGGCATATTTTAAATTTAGGAACACAGGTGAGGGGCTGGAGAGATGGCTCGGCATTTAAAAGCACTGACTGCTCATCCAGAGGACCTGGGTTCAGTTCTCAGCACCTATGAAGTGGATAATAACCATCTGTAACTCCAGTCCCAGGGGATCCAACACCTTCTTGACCTCTGTAGGAACCAGGCACACAGTGGTACACAGACATACATGATGGCAAAACACCCATACACAAGCATAAAACTTTAATAAAAAAGAAAGACGGCTAAATACAAAAATGGGAAAACGCTGTGTCATATCCACATTAACCAAATGAAACCTGGCTTGGCTATGCTAGGTGAAGCTGTAAGCCTCAGTGTCACTAGAGATAATGAAGGATATTAGTGCTTTCATGATAAATTCAACAGAAATAAATATTTATGTCTCAAAAATATGTCCAAAACAAAAATGGAAAGTCACTAGACCTAAAAAGACATACGGAGAAAGCCTTATCCCCATAGTGTATGACTATACCTTTAGTAACTGGTAGAACAAACAGAGAACACCCAAAGAGCTGGAAGTTAAGGACCAAAGACATCACACAAATTGGCTGTGGAGATAACCCAGTAAGCTTTCATGAGGATCTGAGTTGGATACACAGAAAGTATGTGTAAAAAGCTATATAGATGTGGTGGTGTGGGCCTATAACCTCAGCATTGGGGATGCAGAGATGGGTTTGCGGAATCACTGGTCAGTTCATTTAGCCTACTTGGTAAGTTCCAGGCCAGAGGAAAGTGGACAACACCTGGAGAATGCCACCCCAGGTTTTTCTCTGGTCTCCACACACAAAAGAGAGCTGATTCAGACAGTGGAATAAGTATTTTATCAAAGTAGAAGAAAATAGTAGCAGAAAGTAAGTATAGATCTTCCTGATAAAAAGATTAAAAGTTTATGCATCTAGAAAGACTAATGAAGTTCTAAAAAGAGTATCAGTAAAGATGAAGGAAATAATAAATAAATAATAAATAAATAATGTTAACATCTGTTTATAACCTTACAGATACATACAAAAATATAGGGGCTGGTGAGATGGTTCAGCAATTATGAGCACCCGCTCCCCTTGCATATGACTAAGATTCTATTCCCAGCAGCCAGCACGGTGGCTCACAGCTGCCTGTAACTTCAGTTCCAAGGGACCTAACTTTCCTCTAGTCTCAGCTGGGCTCTTATACATATGTGGTGCACTCATGCAGGCTCATACACACATACATAAAGAAAAATAATAAATCTTTTAAAAATGAAAGAGGTAATACTTCACAACTTGTCTTATGAAGCTTGTGCAACACTTACCAAAACCTGACAATAACAAGAAATGAACCAGTATATGAATACAGTCCCCAAAATATTGAAAAATGTGTCATTGTGAAATCCATTAATGTGTGTTAATAATTATGATCTTAAAAACTCAGCAAAATATTTGCAGGTTGAATCTTGCCATGTATAATAAAGGTAGCATGTCATGAACTGATAGGCTTGCTTTAGGAGTCCAAGTTTACTCTAATACTCAGAGCTTCGGTTAAAATAAGTCACATTAACAATATAAAAGGGAGCCGGCGGTGGTGGCGCACGCCTTTAATCCCAGCACTCGGGAGGCAGAGCCAGGCGGATCTCTGTGAGTTCGAGGCCAGCCTGGGCTACCGAGTGAGTTCCAGGAAAGGCGCAAAGCTACACAGAGAAACCCTGTCTCGAAAAACCAAAATATATATATATAAAAGGGAAAGTTAGTGGTTTTCTTGATAAAAAGTATTTGGTTAAAAAAAATTCCCGGCTACACAAAGAAACCCTGTGTGTGTGGGGGGGGGGGGGGGGAGGGGACTTCCCCTCACCCCCCTGGCAGAAATTCTTAATAAAGTAGAAACAGGCCTTTTCTTCGAGATTAGGCACATAGAGTTATCAGACTTGATGGTGAGATGCTAGGTGCCATTTCCTCTAAACAGGTTCAAATACATAGTGGGAGAGACAGCATCAATTCTGCTCCTGAAAGCTCTAGCCAATTCAGCAAGGAAGGAAGAGAAAATAAACAAGGATTATGTCTTGGTCATTTTTCTATTACTGTGAAGAAACATCATGACCAAGGCAACTTTTTTCTTCAAGACAGGGTTTCTCTGTGTAACAGTCCTTGCTGTCCTGGAACTCACTTTGTAGACCAGGCTGACCTCCAATTTACAGAGATCTGCCTACCTCTGCCTCCCAAGTGCTGGGATTAAAGGCATCACCACAGGGTCCCAAGGCAACTCTTGTAAAAGAAAGCATTTAATTGGGGGATTGTTTACAGTTTCAGAAGGTTAGTCCATTATCATAGTGGGAAGCAGACAGGCATGGCACTGTAGCTGTAGCTGAGAGCTTTGCATCCTGATCCACAGGAAGCAGACAAAGAGAGAGACTGGGCCTGGTTTGAGTTTTTGGAACCTCAAAGCCCACCCCCCAGTGACACACCTAATCCTTCCCAAACAGTTTATCAACTGGAGACTAAGTATGCAGATGTATGAGTCAGTGGGGGCCGTTCTCACTCAAACCATCACATTCCACTCTAAGCTTGTATCATAATGCAAACGCATGTAGTTCAACTTCATGAGTCCCCATAGTCTTTCAGTCTCAATCAACAGGCTTTTCTGAGACTCAAGACCATCTCTTTAATTGTAACCCACTATAAAATCAAAAGGCAAATTGCACATTTCCATCATACAGTGGTACAGAATATACATTACCATTCCAAATGGAGGAAGGGGAGCATAGTGAGGAAATACTGGACCAAAGCAAGAGCAAAACCCAGCAGAGCAAACTCCAAACTCTGCATCTCTTCAGCGCTCCAACGCCTTTCAGCTTTGTTGACTTCAATACACTTCTCTCTCTTGGGCTGGTTCCACTCCCTGTTAGCAGCCCTCCTTGGCAGGTAGCCCACAACTCTGACCTCTCCAACATCTAGGGGTCTCCTACACAATCCAGGCTTTATCATCACAGCTTCATGCAGTGGCCTCTCTGGGCCTGCATGCAGGGCTGCCCTGCTAAATGCCTGGCTTCAGCATCTTTCTTTAACCACAGAGGAAGGTTCCATAACCCCTTTCCAGTATGCTTCTTGGTTAAAATCAGAACCGTGTGGCTGAAGCTGCCAGGTTCTGCTGCCTGTTTGGGCTGATACCTGGCTCCCTCTATGACTTGTATTTGCATAAGTTCTGACATAGTGGTTTCTAGGCTGAGGAAATCTCAGGCTTGTTCCTTTCACTGGGTGGAGCCTTGCCTGAAGTTACCACTCCCTTTATTCCATTTACGCATCAGGCCTTTCTTTAACATTTTCATCTTGAGCACAAGACTTGATTCCAATATTACATTTCGTGGCTCTCCTTTACCCCTCAAAGTGTACATTTTTTATTTCTTTGTCCAGCTTTCCTTTTCATTGTAGATCCGCATAAGGGTGATCACTAATAACTGTGTGACACAGTTCATAATAGACTGTCTTGAAGTCTCTTCTGCCTGTGACATTAGCCTTAGGCAGGTTTTTAGGACAAGGGCAAAAAGCAGCCACATTCTTTGCTGAATTATCACAAGAATGGCCTCTAGGTAGGCTGATAATATTTCTTCCCTCTGAAAACTCTTGAGCTGGACCTACATAGTTCACATTGGCCTTCAGCACTACTGTCTTCCAAGCTCCTACTAGGATGGACTGTTAAGCCTCACCTACAGCATTCAACTGCTTTCCTAATCCAAGTCCCCAAAGTCTACTTTTCACTAACAAGCATCATGGTCATAGCAATACCCACTCCTGGTACCAACTTCTGTCTTAGTTATTCTTCTATTGCTGTAAAGAGACACCATGACCAAGGCAACTCTTATAAAAGAAAGCATTTAATTGGTGGCTTGTTTACAGTTTCAGAGGGTTAGTCCATTATCATCATAGTGGGAAGCAGACAGGCATGGCACCCCGGAGCAATAGCTGAGAACTTTGTATCTTTACATCTTGATCCACAGGCAGCAGGCAGAGAGAAAGAGAAACTGATGAGCAACTGAGCTTGGGCTTTTGGAACCTCAGAGCACACCCCCAGCAACACACCTACTCCAACAAGGACATACCTCCTAGTCCTTTCCAAACAGTTAATCAGCTGGGGACTAAGCATGGAAATATGAGCCTATGGGAACCATTTTCATTCAAACCACCATGGATTGGAAAAGAAATAAAACTGTGTTTTTATAACTGATAGGATTGACTTTAAAAATCCAAAAGAAACTGTAAATGTTTATAATAGTACACAAAGTCAGTATACAAAATTGATTGCTATGTATATTCCTATGGGGTGTGTGTGTGTGTGTGTGTGTGTGTGTGTGTGTGTAATCACAGTGGGAAAATGAAACTGACATTTACACTAGTCCTTCCAAAATCAGTGTGATGAAAAAATACACAAGACTGCCACAGTAAAAACTATGAAGGAAAAACAGACATTGCTGAGGGAAATGACCAGGCTAGCAAGATGTCTCAGCAAATAAAAGTGTACACACACACACACACACACACACACACACACCAGAAATGAAACAAAAGGATAAGTGACAAATAAAAGGAGAGGAAAGGTCGTGGGTTGGGAAACTCAAAATTAAGACATCAATTCTACAGACCCCCCCAATTCATTTTCCATGAACCCCGTAAGCCCTACAAACTTGGAGTCCCATAGATACAAGCCAGCTTTAAAACTGGAAAATACGACAGTGCCCTGGTTGCCTTCAGAGTTTTAAAGATCCGAGTTGAATGTTTATATCCCATCCACTGAGACTACAAACACTGTGATAGTGTGGTGGTGATGTACAAAGAGACACAGTAATAAAAGTGTGGTTTTCTCCCAAGCTGGAGGGAAAGGTTCATCTCTAACAAGTGCTGCTAAATCAATTGTCTTTGTACCTGGAGAAAGTGAACTCTGCGCTGGAGAGAGATGGCTCAGCAGTGAAGAGCTCTTGCTCTTCCAAAGGCCCTAAGTTCAATTCCCAGCACCTGTGTGACAGCTCAGAACTGTGACTTCATCTCTGGGGGGTCTGGCACTCCGTGCCTTCCATCAGCACTGCACACATGGAGTACACAGATACACATGCAGGCAAACACCTGAATTAACCTTGACTTTCACCCCAAGCAGTATACCAGCCGAATTCAAGATGAACTATACAATTCAATGAGCTGTAACCAAACATCAAAAAACAAAACGACAACAGGTGTCCTTAGAAAGGGTCTGATTTCTTGGTGAGATGCACACAGTACAAAGAAGTGAAAGACAAGGTTAACTTAATTGAAATTGTTTTAAGGTCTATAGTCATGGGCTGGAGAGATGGCTCAGAGGTTAAGAGCATTGGCTCTTCTTCCAGAGGTCCTGAGTTCAATTCCCAGCAACCACATGGTGGCTTACAACCCATCTGTAGTGAGATCTGGCGCCCTCTTCTGGCATGCAGGCAGAATACTGTATACATAATTGAATCTTTAAAAAAATGTTTAAAAAAAAACAGATCTATAGTCATTAAAGAACTTTTCATTGAAACAGCGTTAAGAGATGGGAAAAGGGCCATTATCAAGTTTTAAAGAATAAGCAAGCAGACTTAATTTGCCTCAAAACAAATTTCCAAATGACCCATTAATTATAGGAAAAGGTACTCAACAACCTTAGTTATCAGGGAAATGCACATTAAGATTTCAGTGACTGCTACTATAGATCCAGCAAAGTCATTAAAATTTAAAATACAGATAATGGCCAGTGTTGGCAAAGATACAGAACAATAGTGATGGTTTTATTATAAATTGATATAATCACTATGAAAACTGTGCTTGCATCTCTCTTAAATACTACTCAGCTTTCTGTGACTTTTTTTACCCAGTGTTACAGACATGCTCAAGAGAAATGTACTTGAAAGTATTCATGACATTGATGGTGGTAGAGTCATTCAGTGGAACACTTCAGATGACTAGACACAGTTGCATGTGTTGTGGAATATTATTTTAAGACGTGTGACTTTACTTTTGTTTCTGTTGCATTTGTTTAACTCTGTGAAGCTGTGTTACTGTGCCTGTCTAACACACCTGATGGTCTAATAAGAACTGAACGGCCAATAACAAGGCAGGAGAGAGAGAGAGAGAGGCAAGAAAAGCTGGATAGAAACTAAGCCAGACTAAGGCCGGGCATTCATAAGTAAGAATAAGCCTCCTTGTTGGTGATTTATTTGGGAGCTGGGTGGCAGGCCCCTAAAAAAGAGCAAAAACAAGCAACAACATACATGGATAGTAGATCTCACAGAAAAGATTATGAACAAAAAAGTTTATTTATTTATTTTTATTTTTTATGTGCATTGGTGCTTTGCCTGCCCATATATCTGTGTGAAGGTGTCAGGTCCCCTGGAACTGGAGTTACAGACAGTTGTGAGCTGCCATGTGGGTGCTGGGAATTGAACCCGGGTCCTCTGGAAGAGCAGTCAGTCCTCTTAACCGCTGAGCCATCTCTTCAGCCCCTTATTTCTGTTTTCTAAAATTCAAAAACAGGTCACATTACTCTGTAGTGAAGGAATAGTGATCTTGGGTATTGTTGGGGCACAAAGGAATGTTGGTGGTTGTAGGAAGCATCATATCTTGAGCTGAGAAGTGGCTTACTGTATGATAGCTAAAGATTCTTTGAGTTATACATGCTAGTTTTCTGTATATACTACCCTAGACTATGTTTTGTTTAGTGGTAACTGGAGTTTTGCTCTGTTGGGGTCTTACTTAGTTTGACTGAAGGTTTTTACCAGGAAGTTTATATGCAGAGTGGAAAGAGCACTGGCTGTCAGTGACTGCCTATGCACTGTGCCTGTTGAGGCTGTGCTCCTGCGGCTGTGTAGAACCTGACTGCTGTGCTCTGAAGTTGTTTAATCTCTATGTACAGTGAAGATGACTTGGAATTCCTGGGCTACCAGAAGGACGAAATGAAAGATGGTGCTCGTGTTCAGAGCCTGATGGAGCATGCAGACTTACTGTAGTGCCTTCATAATGTGCTGTGGCCTTATACCAAACCCTTCATTCAAACACCAGAGTCCTGGCAATATTGTGGGCTGCTCTAGTTGTTCCATGTAAAGGAACGGCCGACTTCTTGATTATAATGCCACCCCCCCCCCCCCCCCATGATTGAGAAATGTGACGTGCTCTTAGAACTGGGAGTTTTTCAGGGCTTGGTTTTGAAATGAAAGAATTGGGTTGCTCTGGGGACTACCCTAGTTTGGCCAGTTAATTTTTGAGCTCTCTTGATAAAGGCTTTTGGAGCCTTTAGTTTCTATAATAGTATTTCATCAGCTCCTAAGACACATGTTGTCTGAAATGCACCTTTATGTGCTGCTAGGTGGGAGAAAAACCTGGTAACCCTAAGAAGAAGTAATTGAGCAATAATCATTGCAACATGGTTTTGTTTGATAAAATTTTTGGTTTTGTAGATTAACATTACTAAGTTAAAGCATTTTAAACTTTGTAAATGTTAGTCAAAGTCACAATTACTTGGGAATTCAAAATCAAACCTACAGCTGGGGAAATGACATGCCCAAACATAAATGCAGACCCGAGTTCAGACCCCCAGCACCAATGTTAAAAGCCAAGTGTGGCCACCTGTGCCTTAACTACCCCCCGCCCCACACACATGTGCGTGGGTTGGGTGGGGGTGCTAACTGGATAACACTTTAACTCGTGGTCCATGGGAAGTCCTGGGAATGAGACAGAGCCTTAGAGCGGAATGCCTAGTGTCCTTTTCTGGCCTCTGCATGACTCACAGATGAGCACACACACACAAAATTAAACACATAATACTGATAACAGAGAAAGAGGATATCCACTTTAAACTGACATACTGAGATGACCCACACTCATCTTCTGACTTATTGTAATTGCTGTTAAGTTTCAACTGGTTTTGGAACTGAGTATTTTATTGTTCATAAATTGTAAACCTCATTGATGTTGGGGGGGGGGGTTGCGGCTGTCTCACTGTTGTTTAGGTTGACTTTGAATTTTAGGATCCTTTCACCCTAGATACATGCCATTGTGCCAATTTTGAATGTTTTTGTGACAACCAGAAATGTTTTCATTGACTTTGTTGCTGTTATCTTTAACAACTAATACATAGTAGACTTTCAAGTATTTGCTGAATTGATGACTTCTGAACAATCAATTTTAGCTCTGCATTTACTCATCCAGAGGCCTTTAATATTTCAAGGTGAATGCTTTTCCCTCTTAAACCAAAAGTGTCCCAATTTACAACTAATTCCAAACCGAGCATGGTGGCACACGCCTTTAATCCCAGCACTCAGGAGGCAGAGGCAGGTGAATCTGAGTTCAAGGCCAGCCTGGGCTACACGCTGAGACATGAGAAAAATAAATACAAGCAAATAAAAAATAAATACAAGCAAAACCAGGTGTGGGATTGGATGCCTTAATCCCAGCTCTTGGGAGGTAGAGCCAAGAGAATCAGGAGTTCAAGGCCATCACCTGCTAGTAGTTCAGAGTAGCCCAGATTACGTGAGATCCTATCTTAAACAGGTAAACAACAAACCAATGCTAGATTAAAATTTGTTGCTGTATTGATGCTAGTTTTCCAGAATGTTACTTTGAATTTCAAGGGTAGTTTTTTCTGTTTGTTTTGTGTGTGCGTGCAGTGCACACATTTGCATACATGTGTGGAGGACAGAGGACATCTTCGGGATCATTCTGCATAAGTGCTCCAGCTACAGGTGTGAGCACACTTGGGTTGTTCTAACTAAGCAGGTTGCACTGGCTGGACAGGGAGCACCAAGGATCTACCTCCTGTTTCTGCTTCCCCAGTGCTGGGAGACTTCCTCCTGCTTTTTACTGAACGTGGGATCTGGGAATTTAAATTAGATCCTTATGCTTTTACGGTGGTCTTATTAACTGGTATATTTGCCAAAGCACATTTGTACATGGCATCCTCTTACCTCTTCTTTGGTGTTTTGGTGTTAATATGGTCATAGAATGTACAATTGTAATGTATGAGTGCCTGACTTTTTAAGCCTGTTTCAATTTGACAAAAGAATTATAGCTGCTGTTAGGGAATAAAATGTGTGTTTCATTTGTAAATAAGAACTAGCCGGGGTATATAATATGGCATGTTTTGGTGTTTATTTTAATCAGCAGCTGTTAAGTGCAGGTTGGTAAGCCTTGGTGCTTCTGATAACTTTAGGGAACTGCTTGAACCCGAATCACCTCATCTCCCTTTCTTTATGGAAACTGGTTCTTAGTGATGCTGTTCTGCGTTCTGCTTTCTGCTTAGTGCAAGACTTGATGAGAGTAGGTCAGACCTTAAGGTGCTAGCCTTGAAGTCGTTGAAGTACCTTGGGCTCCTAGCTCATGCTGTCCACTGGAGAACAAGGAGGAATACATTTAATTGGTCCAGATTTGAGGAGTACCCTCAGAAACCAGCAACATTGGAAATTAATACCACAGTTCATAAAATAAACTCACTGTTAGCCGTACAACCTAGTCCATGTGTGACTTTTCTGGTCTTCAAAATATGGGTGTAGCTCTTTTGGAAGCATTATTACTTTGTGGATAATTCTGGAAAACTGATGAGTTTCCTTATTGTTTTATCAGTACGAGGATGTCGTCCAGGAAAGATTGTGCAGATGACGGAAGCGGAAGTTCGAGGCCTGTGCATCAAGTCTCGGGAAATCTTTCTCAGCCAGCCTATTCTTTTGGAATTGGAAGCACCACTGAAGATTTGTGGTATGTAAATGGCCAAGTTAGAAATGAGTTCTTTTTTCTGGACCAGACTGGCTTCAGACTCACAGAGAGCCTCCTGCCTCTGCCTCCCAAGTGCTGGGATTAAAGGAGAGCACCACCATGTCCTGCAGGAAATGAGTTCTCTAAAGCACATTTTCTCCTGTAGTAATATCGAGGGTGTATTAGAGAAAACTTCCAAATTTGAATTAAAACAATTAATAGGTTTTATTAAGGGTTCATAATAATGACAGGTTAGAAGCAACAGAAACATTTTGGTACATTACAGACGGTCAAAGGGCGCTATCTGTAATGTATAAAATGGTCCTGGAAATAGAACAGTATGTTAAGAAAAATGGGCAGATCTTAGGAGAGAGCTAAAATCAGTGAAACCTATCCCTAACTCATCAGATTACAGACAAAAAAAAACGACTAAGAGTGATAGTGCTTTTGGGGATGTGGGGAAATTGGCATTCTAGAACGCTGCTTAGAAAATGTCTTGAGTGCCAGTATGGCAGTGTCCTTGGTCTTCTGGCTTGGAATAATTTTCAGGTTACTAGTTTACAATCTGTATGTGTTCTCTTAGGTCTTATATTGGTTTTAGCCTAAGACAAAAACTTAAGACTGATCTGTTATAAAACTTAAGATTTGATCTGTTATAAAAAGAAAAATTATTGCATAAAAAGTAGCATTTTTCTGTGGCTCACATAAAACAAGAAATGGTATAAATACTACAGCATGCTGGCTTTTCATTTGGTAATACAGGTATTCTTTGTAATGGTTATGTGTTTGTGAAAACACTTTTTTATACTTAGGACAGCTTCAGTAGTTTGTCATATGCAAAAATGCCCTTCATTCTGCTTGTTTCTGAGTAAATCTACCGTGAAGCCATGTAACTTGAAGGTGTTTAGTGTACTTTTTTAAACTGCTCAGATATTCACTAATGGGGCCATAACTTTCCTTTTCCCTGGCTGCTGCCCCTCCCATCCCAGGGTTCCACTGAGTTCAGTCCTGTTAGGAGAAAGTCCTGGTGCTCTGGCACCTGGTTTGGAGGAGGACCTCATTCCTTTCTAGGGGTTACTGGTCTTTTTTGTTGGAAACAAGGCGCGTGGGGAGGGGGGGTAATTGTCCATTAGCGCTCAGAATTCTATGTTGTCCCTAGCTGGGGTTGGGGGTTAAGTAGGGGTTGGGGGTATTTCTCAGCCTCAGCAGCCTGAAGGCCTCAGGGATCAGACTCCTAGGATAGTGCCAGAGAGGCAGCTCTGGGCAACAGCTCCTAACTGGTGACTGGGTTTGGGAAGACGTCACCAGGGCACTGTAGTAGGGTAGTCATTATGTATGTTGAGTTGGGAGAAGTGGGTGACCGGGTTCTCCTTGGACTGGAACTGCTTAGGCAAGGGTTCCCTGATGTCCAGGCCTCGAGTCGCCCCAGTGGTGGCCCACACTTGTCCCAACTTGGAGGGCCTTGTTTCAGAAGCTATTGCAGAGTCATGGTTAGGTTCAGAGTCCTACAGATTTAGTGTACTTCTGAAGCACTTTGTATTCTCTCTCTGTGGGGTTTTATTAAATTGTGTGTGGTGCTTTGTGCAGTATCCAGCAGTTAAATAGTAGCAAAGTAAATGTTTGTTGATTAATTAGCTTAGACTATCACCTTTACATCAAAAACCAGTAGTTTGAAACTTTCCTGGAAATGTTGAGTCTCTTGTGATTTATAAATAAAATAATTTAGTTATTTGTAGATGATCTAAAAATTATTTGAAGTACAGATCCTCCTGGATTTATGATAGGGTTCTATCCCAGTAAACATTAAGTTGAAAATAACATAAGCCCAGAATACATTTAAAACACTGAATGCTGAACACTGTGGTTTGATACAGTACACTGTAAAGCATCAGTTGTTTACTGTCACGATCAGTGTGACCGATGGATAGTTACAGCTTGCTGCTGCCACCTAGTATCTCCCAAGTGTTGTACCACATTTCACTAGCTTGACAAAAAATCCAGACTCCAAACTACAGTCTCCTGACTACACAGTGCTTTTCTTGTAAGTCAAACCATTTAAGTCAGTGATTGTATTTCATACAAGTACCCCATTCAAATTTTATTTAATACAGCAGTAACTTGAAGGTAATGGAAGTTACTTGTGTTTTAGTTCTTGATATTTGGTATAACAATATGGTTTAAGTTCAGCTACCAGCTAATGAGAGTAACTGCCAATTACTCTTTTATAAGAAATTGCCTGAAATTTTTGTAGTGTAGAGCCACAAAAATTAGTTTTTCATCTCAGTTTCTATAGGGTAGGAATTCAGACTCAGCTTTGCTGAAGAGGTTCTGAGTCTCTCATGACACTCCAATCAAAGTGTGCTCTGGGCCTTGGTCATCTGCAGCTGCACTGTGGAAGGATTCAGTTCTGTGGAGGCTGCTGGACTATGGGCTTTTATTCCAACTGAATGAGCTGCTGGCCAAAGTCTCCGTTCTTTTTAAGACAGCAGCTTCATCAGCAAACTTGAGAGAAGGAGTGAGGCTGCAAGTCTGACAGAAGTCACAGTGGTTTGTAAATGAGCCCTAGAAGGAACTGGCCTCACTTCTGTAGTATTCTGTTTGTTAGCTTAAGTCTAGATAATGACCTGTGCTTTAAGGGGAAGGAAGTATACAAAGTTCCTGTCATAGAAGCTACATAAAACTAATCCGTTTCTCTACCCTGACTTGTTTTTAGGAGATATTCATGGACAATATACAGATTTACTGAGACTATTTGAATATGGAGGTTTTCCACCAGAAGCCAACTATCTTTTCTTAGGCGATTATGTGGACAGAGGAAAACAGTCTTTGGAAACCATCTGTTTGCTGTTGGCTTATAAAATCAAATACCCAGAAAACTTCTTTCTCCTAAGAGGGAACCACGAGTGTGCCAGCATCAATCGCATTTACGGATTCTACGATGAGTGTAAGTGGGACTCAGGGCTTAGAGTGTGATTAGTTTCCACGCGCCTTACAGTTCAGTGAACCTCTTCAGTTCAGGGGAGCTGGGTGGTTCGTTTATATTTTTTTAAATATGGTCTTGGACAAAGGTCCAGAAAGAGCCTAAAGCTAGGAAACACATTAAGTTGCTTTCTCGGGATCTCCTTGGTCATGTTTCAGATTGGCTGCAGCTTAGTTGGCTGAAGGAGGTCTTCTTGGTTAGTTTACCTGGTAAGATACCCAAGTGAAACAAACACGGGTTACTGCAGGCAGTGGCTTCTGCTTTTCTGCTGTTAGTAAGGTTTGCTTTTTATATTCGTTTGTTCACTCGTGTGTGTGCATGTAGGCAAGCATGTGCACAGGCACACTACATGCACGGTGTCATGACACACATTTGGAAATCAGAGGACAGCTTGCAGTTGGTTCTTTGTACCTAGGTCTCAGCAGTTAGGAGCCCTGCTGCTCTTCCAGAGGGCTCACGTGTAGTTCGCAGCACCCACATAAAGAGACTTAAAAACCCTGCCTTTAACTCCAGTTTTGGGGGATCCCATTCTCTTCATGGTATGCATGTGGTTCATATACAGAAACAAGCAGGCACACATCATAACATAAATAAAATGATAAATGAAAGTCAAAATTTATTATTAAAATGTTAATTTGCTTATATAGCTAGAGAGCTAGGTTACTGAGTCCTCAGGGTTACCTTTGTTACATTGTGCTCTTGGTTTTTAATCAGCAGGAAGTCTGATGGGCTGCTTTGTAGAAGTCTTTTCAGTGTCGTTAGCTACGTGTGGATTTGATTTTCAGTTTCATTAGATTGAATATGGGAGTAATGTATTTGGTCATTTATAGTAGTTTTCTAATTAAATTTATTTTTGATGGCTAAATTGTTGGTTTGAATCTACTTTTTCTCTTTTCCTTTCTTAAATATGGTAGAGTCGTCATCAAACTCATAGTCCCTTGATTCCTGTAATATAACAAATGTTTGTGAATGTGTTATACATGCCAGTCACTTCTGACACTGGAATGTGGTAATACTCAGGGCAAGTTACTCTTAAACAGACAAAAACAGAATTTATGTTATAATGGTAATGATTCTATATTTGATTTTTACATTTTTGTGATCTGAATTGTCAGACTTGTACAGAGGAAAGTAAGTTGAAGTACATCAAACTACAGGCATCTTTCTAAGCTACAACAGAAGTTGGGGTATATTGGCATGCTCTTAGAAGATAAAGTGAGACATGAATGTCCTTTAGGGCAGAAATGACGTCAGATGGAACAGCGTGTGGGAAAACAGCTTGTAAACAGTCTATAAGTTACACTTAGTCATTAAAGGGTAGGCTTGGACATAAAAACAGGAAATTAATAGCTGTGACTTTCATCCCTTCTTTGGCTTGGTAGTTGAACTTAATGCCAAATCATGAAAATCGGGTAACCCTTAGTTGAAGTTGTCTTTGTTGTAGCTGGGCTACAGGAAAATTATAGCCTTGCGTCTTTTCACTTGCTCTAGTGCCAAGTTATAATTTGCTCTAAAGTGAATACCACTTAGGCACTTGGAAATGCTCCTTTCCTGGCAGTAGATTTATACCTCGCTACTCAATGCGTCAGGTTAACATGGACCAGCTCCAGAGGACCACTTTCACGTTTGTCTACTTACTTGGCTAGGTAAATATATTGAATGGGGAGAAATTAGCTAATACCCTATTAGACAATTTCAAAAATACTGTATTATAGTGATGTTATATGATAAAGTCGTTTGATGTAGTTGTTTCATTTAACAGTGTAGTCTTTGAAGTCTTTGCAACTCTACAGATGGTGTTGAATGTTTATTTTATTACCCTTTTAGAAACATAAGAAAAAAAATGAAGTACAGTGATAAACCTGTATGCTGGACAAGTACTGAAGCATGAACTTACATCTCTAGCACATGAAACTGAACATAGCTTATTCACTTACGGAAAAATATGTGCTATGTTAAGACAGAAAATTAAACAATCATTCTGTCTTTGAGATAACTAATAAAAACAGTTATTGATTCTTTAATTCCCTATGCTTTTTATTTTTGTAGGTAAACGAAGATTTAATATTAAATTGTGGAAGACATTCACTGATTGTTTTAACTGTCTGCCTATAGCTGCCATTGTGGATGAGAAAATCTTCTGTTGTCATGGAGGTGGAGTAATAAATTTGCTATGTAGAAAAGACCTATAATAATTCAAATGCTGTGGGAAATGGGAGGGTGGCCGGAGGTGCACAGTAGCTCAAAGCCAGCCAGACCAGCATATGCCAGGCCAGCCAGGGGCAGGGCTGCATAGAGCGAAGTCATGCTATGAATAAACAAAAATGCTTTAAGCATGCCTAAAACCTCCTTCAGTAACTGGAAATGTGTGATTATTAATAATGAAAATTAACATTGGTCCTTATAAAGAATTCCTCATATAAAAGTATTGGCCTGAGAGTGGTCTGTACACGCCTGTAATCCCAGGATTCAGAGGCTCTGAGGCAAAAGGATTTCAAGGCCATCTTGGGCCATGTATACTATCTGGGGAAAAAGAAAGAAAAGAGAACTAGATGGTTTTAAGAAGTACTTTCACTTTGCCTCAGTTTAGGCCTGGTCGGCTGGTTGGATAATT
The DNA here is from genome assembly GCA_902168425.1 of Peromyscus attwateri. NCBI lineage: Eukaryota > Metazoa > Chordata > Mammalia > Rodentia > Cricetidae > Peromyscus > Peromyscus attwateri. The sequence continues at coordinate 6,230 of CABHPP010139331.1, read as the reverse complement.
TTTTTTGTGGTGCTGAGGATCTAGCCCATGCCTCAAATTTTGATAAAAAGGTACTCTGCATCAGTAAAAATGGGAGGCTAATTATCTTTCTGTCTGTATCAAATACCTTTTATCAAACTCTAAACACAACCTAATTTACTGTTCATGTGACTTCTAAATGTTGTGCAGTATGTCAGCATAAGTACACGTTAGGAAATGAGGACCTGAGAATATGGAGATGAGAATTCATATCAGAAGTTTTCAGCTCTCCAGCCTCAGCACCCAGCTTCACCTCAGTGCCTTGTGGTGTCTCACCCAGAGGAGCTATGTTTCTGATTCATGCTCTGAGGATTGTAAATGGCCTGGACTAATTTTTCTGAAACACCCCAGTGTGTAATATTGAATAGTATAGTTCACTGCAGATGAAGTTTTTGGAAGTTCACATGCATCAGAACTCACTTGGGAATATGTAGTATAGTTTTCTATGATACTACATTCACACACAAGTTTTTCACAAGTTAGGGAGGATGGTATATTTGGTAAAATGCTTGCCATGAAAGCCTGATTAAATTAAACCTGACTTAAATTCAGTCCTTAGAACCCATGTGAAAAGCCAGCCTACTTTAACCAGTGAGCTCCAGGCTAGTGAGGTATCTTCTTTAAAACAAGGCAGAGGCAAGACATGCTGCTCAGAGGCAGGCGTATCTTTGTGAGTTCGAGGCCATCCTGCTCTATGTACCAAGTTCCATGTCAGCCAGGGCTTCACAGTGAGAACCTGTCTCAGAATAAACACAGCAACAACAACAAACATGTGAATTGCTTCTGAGATACCTTCTGCACATATAAACGTGCATGCACACACATGTACAGACATTTATCGAACAGTTTATTAACAATATTGGGTTTGCATATAGGGAGGAAATGTAATGAAATAATGTAAAAAATTGGTTGCTCAGTGTCATCCATGGGAGTATCTTATGGGAAGCTTAAAAGTGGAAATGCTGAAGAGACGAGTAGGTAGGCCTGAGCTGGGGAGCGGTTTGTTCTGACAACACCATTCACTGTAGTAGTTGAAATGCTGTGCTCCATAGACTAAACATTTAAGGAGTTGTTCTTGGGCATTAGTGTAGCTGAGACAGGAGCATGGCAGTTTGGAATGTGTGTTTGACCTCATTCCTTGTGGTGATAGTTGAATTACTTACTAGAGAAATAATAGCTTATATTTTTGTTCTGCTTTAAAGACTTCTGAATATGTTCTTGTGCTTTTTCTTGTTTATCTTTCTGATTAATAGTTTACTACACATTTTGCAGATAATGAGCTTGTTGAGGTAGGATATGGGGGAAAGTTCTTAGGGGACCAAAGAGGTGTTTTAACTGAAAGTAAAAATGATTAAGATTTGGTGGTCATGCAAGTACAAAAGTAGTAGGGAAGGTTGCAGCCAAGTGTGTTCTTACGAAGGATAAGGGCATTTGGAGAGGAGAGTGGAGGTCCTCCGTGGTAGAAGGATAGAAAAGACAACACTATTATAATAGTGTTCTGCTAGCTATCAAATGTTTCTCTTTTTATTTATAGGACTGTCACCAGACCTACAATCTATGGAACAGATTCGGAGAATTATGAGACCCACTGATGTCCCTGATACAGGTAAGTATAGACAGAAGTTTAGTTAATTGCTTTGTGTAAAATGTTGACATGATTGAACCTCATTATATTTAGTGAAAGTCATTCAGAAAGTTATCATCCCTGAAACCAGTTAACATTTGAATCTAAGTTTCTGTTTCTAGGATATTTTAATGGAAAGTTTCTGAGATACTGAAAATGTTTATTTTGGTATTTGACTTTCTGTTCAGCCTTCAGAAATATAATAATATAGTCCATAGATCTTTTCCTAGGTTCAGACATTTCTCAGAATAAGGATCTGATTTTGTTCTTCACCATATTTTTACTACTGTAGAGATTAGAAAAGCAGGCTGTAAAGTGGAAAAACAATCCAAAGTGATCAGGACAGTCAGTCCTGAAGGAAAAACATGACAGGGAAAGACTAGCCCTGTCTGCCAGATAGAAGGTCTTACTTAAAGGTGTTAATGTGTTCGTTAATGATAAATAAAATAACTCGAGGCCAGTGCTCAGTCGTATATAAGTTTAAGGAAGTGATAAGCTGACTGTTCAGGGAATGATAGCGAGAAACTAAACAGAGGTTCCAGTTACTCTATGCTTGAGTGTGCCACATACCATTTCATGTGTACAGAAATCATCAGAAGTGCTGCCTTAGGAAGTCAGGAAAGGCTCTGTTAGTATGGTTGCTTTAACAAAGAATGGTGAAAGTGTAAGAAGGGCGGAGAAATAAATACATATATATATGTATATATATCTTCTTTGTTCTGGGCTTTCTTTAATTTCATTGATTTGTTTTTGTTTTGTTTTGTTTTATTTATTTATTTTTTTTCTGTTTTCTAAAGGTTTGCTGTGTGATTTACTGTGGTCTGATCCAGATAAGGATGTACAAGGCTGGGGAGAAAATGATCGTGGTGTGTCTTTTACTTTTGGAGCTGATGTAGTCAGTAAATTTCTGAATCGTCATGATTTAGACTTGATTTGTCGAGCTCATCAGGTAGGCAATATTAAGACTCTTGATATTTTATTTATTTTTTTTTTTAATGTGTATTGGTGTTTTGTCTGTGTGTAGGTCCCCTGGTCCCCTAGAACTGGAGTTAAAGACAGTTGTGAGCTGCCATATGGGTGCTGGGAATTGAACCCCGGTCCTTTGGGAGAGCAGTCAGTGCTCTTAACCACTACGCCATCTCTCCAGCACCCGTATATTTAATTTTCTATGTGTGAATATTTTGTTTGGATGTATGTACTTGCACCACAAGCATGCCTAGTGCCTAACAGGGGTCAGAAAAGGGTGTCAGACCCCCTGGAACTAGCGATATGGATGTTTGTGAGCTACCGTGTTGGTGTTTGGGAGCTGAATTCAAGTCCTCTGAAAGAGCAAGTGCTCTTAACTGCTGAGCCATTGCCTCAGCCCCTTTGGCCTCTTTTTGTTGTTGTTTGGTTTGGTGGGTTTAAAAAAGAAAGTTGTGTGTGTCTGTGGAGAGTATGTGCAAATGGGAAGAGTCATTTTCTTTTCTTTTCTTGCTCTATTTGGGAGGAAAGCCAGGGTCTTGGCACCTGACTGAAGGAGGATTGGCTGTTTGGCCTTTGCTTCACTAATTTGCATTAGCATAGATGGTTAAAAATGACCTATTAATGAGTTTTATTTTTTTTTTTTAAATTTTCTTTGACAGGTGGTGGAAGATGGATATGAATTTTTTGCTAAACGACAATTGGTAACCTTATTTTCTGCCCCAAATTACTGTGGCGAGTTTGACAATGCTGGTGGTATGATGAGTGTGGATGAGACTTTGATGTGTTCATTTCAGGTAAGACATGAAATAAAAACGTCTGTCTTTCTGTTTTTTGAGACAGGCTCTCCCTATATAGCCCAGACAGACAGACCCTGACCTTGTCTTCCTGCCTCTCCCTTCTGAATATCAGGATAATAGGCATATACTGCCCTGCCTGGCTTGGTAGATTTTTAATGACTAGACATTCATTAAAACTATTGTCAGAGTCATTTTTCTTTTTTAAATAATCTCTCTCTGAGCAATGTGTTGATTTTAATTCAGAATTTATTACCCTCCAGGGCTAGAGCTACAGTTCAATGGTAAAATGCCTTCTTATCACATGCCAGGCCTTTGGTTCAATCTCCAAATACATCAGTGGAGGTCACACACACACACACACACACACACACACACACTCTGCAAAAAAAAAACCACACACACACAATGAAAAATGTGATTAACATTCAGACTGATTAAACTTTCTGGTTTGGGTCATGAACTTCCTAGCTTTGGGTCTGTAACCAAAGATGGTTTTAGAAAAGTTTAGGCTGCATCATTCTTGTTCCAAATGTTTAAATTGTTAATTCTTGTGTGAACCTACCAAAAGAAAGTGGATGGTAGGCTGGGAAGATGACTTAGTGAGTGAAGTGCTTGCCATATAAACATGAGTATCTTTACCTTAGTTTGGACTCCTAGAGCAGGGCATGTGCCTGTAATTTCAGTCGGAGGAGGTGGAGACAGGAGGAGTGTACTGGCCAGCACAGTAGCCCCTTCAGGAACTGCAGGTGCATTGACCACTCTTCATCAAAAGAGTGGAAAAGCAGTTGAGGAAGACTCCCAACATTGGCTGACCTTTCTCATATATGTGCATTCTCCCACACAGCAAAGAATGAAGGCAGTGGACAAATTAGGGTTTTGTTTTCTTTTGCAAGATTAGTACATGAGATAGGTATTGAGGAAGAAAGAATTATAAATTTAGATGAAAATAAAATACTTAGCTAAGAAGGAAATTTTCTAGTAATCTTAAGTTCCCGTATAGAAATACGCAGGTTTAAAAAGCTCTTGCTTTGTCGTGCTGCTTGTACAAACTTGTTACTCACTGACTGAAAAAGCTTACTGCTAGAAAGGTGATTTCATGATCTTGACATGTTGCGTTCAGAACTCTCATTACCAACACCTGAGGACGCATAAATTCCTTGTATAAAATGGTATTACATTCGTATATAAGTGATATATACCCTTCCTTCTGTATGGCTTAAATAATCTCTAAATTGTTTATAATGACAAATACAGTGTATATACTGTATAAGTAAGAATCATGTTGTTTAGAGAAGGACCAAAAATGTCTATGCATGTTCAATACAGAAACCTTTTTCTGAATGTTTTTACTCTAATATTAGTTCAGTTCTTGGATTAAACTAATTGACTGAAATCTACTGGTGTGTAGAACTGACTGTTTCTAAGTGTAGCAAGGGCTCCTGTCTTAGAGTTTTTATTGCTGTGAAGAGACACCATGACCATGGCAACTCTTACGAAGAAAACATTTAATTGGGGTGGCTCACTTACAGTTTCAGAGGTTCAGTCCATTATCATCATGGCCGGGAGCATGGCAGTGTGCAGGCAGACATGGTGCTGGAGGAGTAGCTGAGAGTCCTACATCTTGCAGGCAACAGGAAATTGACAGACACACTGGGAGGTATCCTGAGCATAGGAAACCTCAAAGCCCGCCCCCATAGTGACACACTTCCTCTAACAAGGCCACACCCACTACAACAAAGCCACACCTAATAGTGCCACTCCCTGTCACATTATGGAGGCCAGTTAGAGTCAAACTACCACATCCGTCAACTACAACTGAAAGCTAAATGGTTGGTGTCTTCACTGCATTTTAAGGGTTCTAACCAGGTCTTGTCCTCAGCAGTTGTCATAGAGGAGTTGGATTAATGTATTTCTTTAACTGATACACTTTAGTATGCAGAGTGATTTTAAGAAACACTACATAAATCTTTTCCATATTTGGTCTTGTAAAACGATGACACTTTCTGTTTCTAACAGGTAATGCTCTATTTATGCTATGCCCCTGTAATGAGTGTAATAAAAGTAACAGGTGTTTATTCAGGGCATGGTTGCATATACATTTAATCCTAGTACTCAGGAAACAGAGACAGGCACTTGTCTTTGAGTTCAAGGCCAGCCAGGACAACATAGTGAGACCCTGTCTTTAAGAAACAAAATGTTTATAAGGACATGGAGCAATTCATTCGCCAGGCGGTGGTGGCGCACGCCTTTAATCTCAGCACTTGGGAGGCAGAGGCAGGTGGATCTTTGTAAGTTCGAGGCCAGCCTGGTCTACAGAGCGAGATCCAGGAAAGGTGCAAAGCTACACAGAGAAACCCTGTCTCGAAAAACCAAAAAAAAAAAAAACCTTAATTCATTCATGGTGGAAATGCAGATGGCTACAGCTGCCCTAGGAACGCAGTGGCAATTCATTAAAAGTTAGACATGGTGTTAACAGATGACTGAGCAAAATCAGGACACACAAATCTTGTAGCATTATTTAGAAAAGCTACAAGTGGGAACAACCCCAGAGCCCAGCTGAAGAATGGATAAATAAAATGTGCTATCTGTCCGTACAGTAGAGTCTAATTTAGTACTAAAAAGGACTAAAGGTATTGATAGGTAGTACAGCATGGAAGAGCTTTGAAATCTTACATGGAGAAGCCATTCACAAAAGACCATGTGTTATTTGATGCCATTTATATGGAATAATCTAGAATGGGCAAGTATATAAAGACATAATACAGGTAAGCGATTGCAGATGCTTATGGGGAGATGGAGAACCAGAATACGAAGTGACTAAGAAC